>MU754634.1:329782-350332 GCA_026770625.1 Nicotiana glauca | reverse complement strand
GGGGGGGGGGGGGGGGGGGGGGCAATTTGGTTAGACTGGATAGAAGTGAATCTTAGGTAATAGAAATAGAAGTTTCTAGTAGGGGTGTTAGGAGAATTTTAGATTTTGGTTAGTTTAACTTGATGAGCAAGTCAATAACTAAAGGATATTTAGGCAAAAAGGAAAATGACAAAAGGGCTGAAGTACAAAATCAGAACCAAAAATCTGCCCTACTTTGCTTGCCTATAAAGGCACATTAAAATTGCCTTTTAAGGCAGAGAACTTTAGAGCTGCAAATCAAGAAAACATAAAAACTGCACAAATTACTGTTTCATAGAGGATTGAATAGAAAAAAATCAAAAAAATACAAAAAAAAGGTGACTGAAAACTTCAGTGAAATACTGTTCCATTGGTCTTTGATTTGATTCTTGAGGTCTCTCTTTTCTGAAGTCGTCTATGATTCATTTGGGTTAAAGATGGTTTAGTTTGGTGTTTTAAATATTGATTTTGAGATGAATTTGGTGTTCGGAGTCTTGTTTCAATTTGAGTTTGGGATTTATAAATTGAACTCACGTCAGTTTAGAAGCTTGGGTTAGAAGCTGCTTGGTTTTGGTTACTGTTATATTGGATCTGAGGCTGATTTCTGCTTCATTCCTACTACTGCCGATCTCTGCTGATATACAATTGCTGATCCTTCTTTATTCTACTCGCTCTTTCTATTTCAGGTACCTTCTATAACTTATGAATGGAGAATGACATGATGAACCTGTAACACGAATGAAATTCTGTGAATGAAGGTTGCATTTCAATCCGATTCTTCCGGTTTCCCTTGCAGCTTACATATTTCGTAATTAGATCTTGAACAATGGATATTAACTAGGTTTTCTTTTTTGAATGCATGTGTATGAGAATAACCTGCAGTGGTCATTGGTATTTGTACTGATAAATGGACTAACGACTCTACCTATTCAGTTTTCTTTGATGGACTTGAGTTAATGTTGAGTAAAGGATCCGCCCATGATTTGCTAAGGTTTTGTTTTAAGTTTTGGTAGTCATTTGAATTTATTGAACTATTGAGTAGTGGCTTGTGTGTGTACTGATTCATTCAGATCTTTCCTTGTTAACATGATCCTTTTTTAAGCCAAGTCTCAGATTCAAGTTTTAAAACTAGTTTGAAGTTGAATTTAGCATATTTTACTTAATATGGGGTCATGATGATATCTAGTCATATTATGTTGCTATAATAATGATTATAAAGCGAAGTAAGTAGTTGGTATTTGGTCTTCTAAAATCAGAAGCTCGTTAAAACAACTTTAATAATCTTATTTCAGAATCAATTGATTGGTATTTTGATTTGGCTTAATAATTTGGAATATGATTTTCTGTGTTAAATTGATTTGGGCTCGCAAGGGCTCGACCTTGAGCCCGTCTTCTTCAATTGCTACGCTTTGGGTGATTTTGTCTTTGGGTTTTATTCTCAGCCGGAAGATGTTTCTGAGTAGGTGAATCTGCGGTAGTTTATCTTTTGGGCTCATTGGGACTAAGTTTAAAAACGGCCTGGGTTGAACTTTGATCCACGTGCTTCCCTATGATTCAAGGATTATTAATTAGTCAGTAGAAATCCCGAACCCATCTAATTAAATGAGTACAAATTCTCCAGTTTATCTTTAGTTAATTAATTAGTCTTCTCTCTCCAAAATAGATCCGAGGCGTGCCATACTAGCCAGACTAACAATTTATGGCCCTCGTAATTTAATGTAAGAACCTGTTGGCTAAAAATAACTCGAGGTTTTCCGTGCCAAACAAAAATGGCAATTGCATGGCCCTCACTTTAATTAATCTTGTATTGATCCTTAGAATTCGAGGCGTGCCGTTTAGCTAAATTCCACGGCCCTCGCAAAGTTGTAAATGCGGAAAAGCTTTAGGCGCGTTAGTTTAATAATATTACTTTTCTAATCTCGAGTGCACATTTATGTGACCCAAATCCAAATCTCAACGATGTTAAAATACGTCAAAAACCACCGGTGCATTTATGTGACATGGTTCGATGCGTGTTCTAATAATGTTGCAATTTTCTCTAAAAAAATGAATAAAAGCGGTTAAAGTTAAAATTTGCACATAGGTTCATAATTGTTTAAAATCAGATAATTTAGCCGAATATAACAGTTAAGAGACCGTGCTAGAACCACGGAACTTGGGAATGCCTAACACCTTCTCCCGTGTTAACAGAGTCAATCTTTTCCTCTATTCGAGATTTGAATCGGTGTCTTGGGACACCATAAATTATCCCAAGTGGCGACTCTGAATCTCTTAATAAACAATCCCGTTTCGATTGTCACTTTAAATTGGAAAAAACTCCCTTATATACCCCTTAACGGGGGTGTTGAAAAAAAGAGGTGTGACAGCTCTGGCGACTCTGCTGGGGATAAGAACCCAGAACTTCGGTTCAGGGTTCGAGAATTCGAGCTTGGAATAATTGTTGTATTTGGATTTATTTATTATCTGATTTTTATTACACGTTTGGGCTTAAATGTGCTAAATGTTGCTTTTTACCGCTTTGATATTATCTGAACTGTTTATATAAACTGCTACGCAACCCTTCTCTTCTCCATCCCGAGGAGTGCATGCTAGTCGTGACTTCTCTATGTTAGTGTCATATTCTAAATAGGACGAGGCTCAGACAAGTTGCAAAGCTGGAGGATCTTTTGGTTACCGGTACGCAGCCCCCTGGCTCGAGTTGTCCGCTCGGGTAGACCAAGTCTAGAACAAATAAACCCAAGTTTTAAACCTAGAATAACTCAGCTTCATGCCGGATCCCTAGTAGGAATGCTTATCTGCATCATGTGCATTTTGGCTTAGGGGACTCAACACAGGGGTTGGGTCCGTCTAGGACAGGTGTACCCAGAATAACAGACCATCCTGATGCATCCTACTTGTGCATTTATCTGTTTTGGATTTGCATGCTGACCGACTTTAAATAAAAGGGGAGAGTTTGGGAAAGAAAACAGCAGTGTGAGGGTTGAGAGAGGTAATCACCTGTTTTTGTAAGAAAACCCAATATCCAAAATGGCACTGAAACTCTGCCGGATTTTTTTTGAAAAAAAAAACGAAAAAAAAAGAAAGAAAGGTTTTGTTTTCAAAATACTTAGTGTTGTTTTATTTGCCCGAACTATGCCAGTTTGATTCCCATAGGGCGTGGGATACGTAGGCAACCCCCATCGGGTCCAACTTTCATTTTTGCAAAACTAGCCCAAAACAGAACAAAATTTTATTTTTATGAGTAGGGTGATGCCATTCTTGTCGTAAATAGCCGAATGTCCCTAGAGGGCGCCGGAAGGGCTGTTTTTGCAAGAACAGCTACCCTGGGTCATTTTTTAAGAGTTTTAACCAGTTAGCAGGCACAGTCTTAAAATCTTCCTCTCCGAAGTGCTGAAAGGCCGTATTTGCAAAAAATGGGTTTTAGTTTGAAATAAACTTTTTGAAAATTGGCATTGTTTTTCTTGAGTAAAATGTGTCATAGTTCTTCCTTTAATTAAAATTATTTGAATAAATAGCGTAGAATGAGCACAGGTCAAGGTTTATCAGTAACAATCATGAACGAGATCCCTTTGGGAAGATCTAGGTAAATCGGAGCAAGATAAGGTCAAGCTATATTTGGTAGGTCTCACCGGTTTGCTGAAGAAAAGGCCTAGGGCAGAGAACATCAAGGCATTGGTTGCGTTTTGGGACTCAGCTCACAACGTTTTTCATTTTCAAATTTTGAACTCACACCTACCCTGGAGGAGATAGCAGCTATATGGGAAGTACTGAAGGTCTAAGACATAAGTATTTGATCGCTCCAAGGGCTGTTAACTCTCACAATTTCATGTATTTGCTAAAAATAAGTAAGGGAGTCCCATATGTCTAGTTGGAGGATGGTTTTTCCACTTTATGTTTTATATACCAGAGGTACGGGCATGTAGGAGGATTCAACAATCCGGAAAGCGGGGTGTGTAGCAAAGGGAACCGAACAAAATGGGATGAGCATAGGCGTTTCGCCTTCATGGTAGCATTCTTAGGCCTTGTGGTGTTTCCCCGGAAAGACGGAAATATTGACTTGCGGGTGGCTGGAATCGTTAAAGTTTTGATTACCAATGCCAAAAGCACCCTTGCCCCCATGATAGTATCTGAGATATACCGAGTTCTCACAGCTTGTACAACTGGGGCAGATTTCTTTGAGGGATGCAATTTGCTATTATAGATGTGGATGATTGAGCACCTGTGTCACCGCCCTCAGTATATGAGTTATGGGTCCGCTGAGAAAAGTTACGTTGAAGAGTTTGACCCCAGGGTTTTAAGGGTCAAGTTGCCATAAGGGTTTGGAGACTGGGTATCCCGCCTTCGATCCAACACTTTAGGGCAGATAGAGTGGACATTAAGTTGGCTTCCTGTTGAAGAAATTGTGTACATGCCCGCTACTGGTCCTTATTTCCTTTTAATGGGTCTTCGAGGCATCCAACCATACGCTCCATACCGTATGATGAGACAATTTGGAAGGTGTAAGGTAGTACATCCAGATAAAGATCTTAGTGTTCATACAGTCGAGGTTAGCTCCGACGGTCAATTTCATAAGGAAACAGTCCGTTCTATTTGGAACGAGTGCCAGTATTTGACAGCGAACACTCGAGTACGTGACCCATCTAAAGGTAAGGTCTCACCCGCCTATCTGGCTTGGTATAGAAAGAAGAACACTACAAGAGCTGAACCAGAGAGACCAGCCAAAAAGCCTCATATTCAGGAATTCGTTGAGGTGTCGCAGAAATAGTGGGCCTGGTTGGCCACGGAGAATGAATACAGGGCCAGAATAGGAGAGCTAGAAAAGAAGGTACGAGACCTTCAGTTTGAAAATAGCTTGCAAGTCGCAGCCGATAAGGGTGAAAAGAAGAAACTAGCAAAGAAAATGAAGCCTTACGAGCCCAAATTCAAAACATGAAGATAGCATCCGAAAGTCCCGCCAGGAGTGTGAAAGATGAAAAGCTTATAAAGAACCTTAGGCAAAAAGTGGATGATTACGGTTTTGATTTGAACAAAGCGGAGAATGAGTTGGCAAGGGCACGAATGCAATTGGCTAAGAATGCAAAATAAAGAGCATGCCTGGTTAGGCGATTAAAAGAGCAATATGACGATGAGGTTGCAGGGTTAAAGAAAAGGGTCATCGCTGTCGAGAACAAAATGATCAAACAAGCCAAAGGTTTTAAAGCTGAAAGGGAACAGTGTTATGATCTTATGGCTCAGATGGAGGAAGAAGTAAAATAGCTGCGAAATCAGCATTTCCACGATATTCAGGTATTAGAGGCCTGTAATCAGCAGATCGGGTATCTACTTCAGGAGAAGGTTAGGATCCGTGAGAGGGTCAAGACGATTGCAGAGTACATCGTGGTAAAATGTCAAGCATGTGAGGGCATGACCCGCACCACTTTCTTCACGGAAATCATGAAATTTGTCCAGCAACTAATGAGAGATTTGGAAAGGCTCCAAGGGGATCTTGCAGATGGGCCTGCAGCAGAACCAAACAACACCCCGAGGGCTCCAGAAGTTTTCAAGGCTTTAATGAATTCGTGACCTTTGTTTGAGTCGGTACTTTCTGTTTTGAGTTTGTTAAGTCATTTTGGAGTCTTTAGGTCCTTTGAGTTGATGTTTAAAAAGTTTGTTAGTTTCTTTTGAGTGTGTGAGTCTTGGGTCATTGTAGTCAAAGTGTTTGTTTTTATATAAAATAAAAAATCCCAATAATATTTTTGTTATTTATCTTTCATTTATATCCCCAAGAACTACGCTTGGTCTGGTTTATGCGGGATCATGATACGTAGGCAATCTTCATAGAATTCGACCATAACTAATAAAATAAAAGAATAAAAAAGGGAAAAAGAAGAGAGGAAAAATGATAAAGGAAAAACACGAGAGGAGAAGTAAAGAAAAAGAAAGTAAGAGCAGAAAAACAAGAGAGAGGCATGGGAGGGTAGAAACAAAAGAGAAAACAAGAATGAAAAAGAGAGGGAAGAAAAGAAAAGGAAGTTGCAAAATAGAAATAAGGAAAAGCCGGGATTACGCAAGCAGTCGAGTAAATGCATAATAGAAATGACTAACTGCTTAGGTGCATTCATTCCCGAAATGTGCGGCTACAAATCTGTTAAAGCTCTAACCGCTAACGAAGTTGTTGTTGATGTTGAGTCCATGCATGTGGTTAGTTGCTTTGGCATTCTGGCAACCCATTCCTACAATACCCAGTCAAAAGGCAGGTTGAACATGACTAACCAAGAATTGGAGGCGAGTATTGTTGACCCATCAAAAGAAGTGGAAGAAGTTTATGTTAACGCAATGAAAGAAGAGATGTATAAGCTGAAGCAACAAATGGTTGAAATGTATCAAGCCTGGGTAAAGAAGAATCCACTACCGGTTTATCCTGCCAACCCCGCTTATATCCCACCGTTGGCTCAACCACAAGATCCTCCCACTGTGAATTCATCCCCGGCCTTTCCTACCTACCAACAATGCTATGGCACCACCTCCCAAACACCACCAGCCCCACCACCTAAACCAGTCCCATACCTTCCCCCACCAACCACTCCTGTGTTTATGGCATCTCCCCCTACTGCATTGCACCGATCTTCTAGTGAGCCTCTGTTCCAGACTCAAGACAATCATTATTATCCCTCAGAACCAACTTTCAAAATACCAGAACCATGTTCTTACATTCCTCATTTTGATCTCTCGGCAGAAATTGAGAAGCTTCCCAAGAATTCTGAGCAGGAGGAGATGGTTAGTAAAGTCAAAAGCTTGGAGCAATCTTTCAGGAATATGCAAGGGCTAGGTGGACAAGTAAGCATGGCCTATAAAGACCAGTGTCTTTTCCCAGATGTCCAATTACCAGCAGGGTTCAAGCTGCCCAAGTTTGATTTATATGATGGGCATGGTGATCCAGTGGCGTACCTGAGAGGTTTTTGTAGCAAGATGAGAGGGGCAGGTGGAAGAGATGAATTACTGATGGCTTATTTTAGCCAAAGTTTAAGTGGCTCCGCTTTGGAATGGTACACCCGACAATATCATGGTCGTTGGTATACTTGGGATGATCTGGCCCAAGAATTTGCCTGTCATTTTCAGTACAATCTTGAAATTGTCCTACACCGTCTGTCATTGACAAAGATTGAGAAGAAACCCGGGGAAAGTTTCAGAGAATATGGCTTCTGTTGGAGAGAGCATGCAGCGAGGGTTGACCTTCCTATGAAAGAGAGTGAAATGGTTGATTATTTCTTGCAGGCCTTAGGGCCCACTTATTTCGGTCACTTAGTGTCAGTATTAGGGAAATCTTTCAATGAAGTGGTGAAAATAGGAAGCATGGTGGAGGAAGGACTTAAGACCAACAAGATCATGAGTTACTCATCAATCAAAGCAACCACCTAGGCCATTCAAAGCGGCACTGGGGGCATACCGGGGAAGAAGAAGAAAGAGGATGTTGTAGTAGTTGAGTCAAGAGCTTGGTCCAGAGGCCCATCACCTTAATATAACCTGCCTCGAACCCACCCCCAAACTTACCCCCACACTCCATATAGCCCACCACAACACTACTGCCCACATCTAGATCTCCACTTCTCTGTCCATCATGCACAAACATATCCTTAACCTCCTGCCCAGGTGCAATGGCGTGCGCCAACCCCACAAAATACTTACCCAGCTCCCCAAAACACTTACCCACCCCTAAAAATCCTATAAAAATCCCCATGGAGCAGGTTTCCGGCCTAACCAGACCTTCGAGAATGAGAGGATGCAAAATTATAAGACTTTCACTCCATTGGGAGAATCATATACCAGTCTTTCCACAGGTTGAGATAGTTGGGAATATTGAATTAAATTGAGCCTAAGTTGCCAAATCCCCTTTCGAGAAATCTTGACCACTCGTTGAGTTGTGAATATTGTTCAAGGGCCCCGAGGCATGACACAGAGAAATGTTGGAAGTTGAAGACAGCCATTCAAGAGCTCATTGACACCCGTCGGATCGAGGTTCAGGCCCTAGAGGCACCTAATATCAACCAGAATCCACTCCTGGCCCATCATGAGACCAATATGATCGAGATAGTGCAAAAAGGAGGAGAGCCTAAGAAGCCCTCGCAGACGGTAATGATGATCAGGTCCAGTAAAGTCAAGCCAAGTGGGGAATCAAGTAGCGGGGAGTCATTGATCAAGGTGAAAGGAATAAATAGCGAACCAGTTGTGGCAATTGAAAAAGAGTCCTCGAGCGGTGTTTCAGTAAAATAGGGGACCACAAAAGTGGTGGTACTAGGGGCATTGAACAAGCCTGTTGTGGTTGTGGAAGGTGCTCGCACAGAGCCGATCATTCTCAAACCAGTAACCTCGCTACCAATGGTCAACATCAAGGTCGTCCCTTGTAACTATGGCCGAATGTCCGTGATTTACAAAGGGAAAGAAATTAAAGAGGAAGTTTGTGAAACCCATGGTCTGAATCACTCGGGGAGATGCTTTGCTCCCGAGGAGTTAAGAAAAGCCAAAACCTCCAAAGATAACTCAGTGTTGGTAAAGAAAGCTGTGATCGAAGAAGAGGCAGAAGAATTCTTGAAGAAGATGAAGGTGCAGGACTATTCCATCATAGAGCAGTTAAGGAAAACCCTTGCCCAAATTTCATTGCTCTCATTGCTAATCTATTCCAATGAGCACCGTTGGGCGATGATGAAAATTCTGAATGAGGCCCATATTCCCGACAAGATATCGGTAAATCACTTAGAGAAAATAGTAAACAAATTCGAGGTGAACAGAGTTACCTTCTCCGATGATGAGTTGCCCGTGGAGGGTATCAAGCATAATAAGGCCCTTTATCTGACGTTGAAGTGCGAAGATTCTGTGGTTACCCGAGTTCTGATCGACAATGGGTCTAGTGCAAACATTTTCCCTCTCTCCATACTGAACAAGATGAAAGTGGACGATGATAGAATTTGCAAAAATAGTATTTGTGTTCGAGGGTTCGACGGTTGGGGAAAAGATTCAGTGGGTGATATAATACCAGAACTGACAATAGGGCCCGTCGATTTCACTATGGAATTCCAAGTGTTGGATGTGGCGATTTCTTACAATTTTTTGCTGGGGCGACCCTAGATTTATGCCGCTAAGGCAGTGCCGTCTACCTTGCACCAGATGGTTAAGTTTTAATAGGACAGACAGGAAATTGTGGTACACGGTGAGGATAATCTATGTGCCCTGGGTAATGCCATTGTACCTTTCATCGAAGCTGAAGACGACAAGGGTCCATGGGTCTATCAGGTCTTTGACACAGTATCAGTTGAAAAAATCCCAGAATGTGAGTGTGTTCCAATACCTAAGGTAGCAGCTGCATCAGTCATGGTGGCTTCGGAGATGTTGAAGAATGGCTTCGTACCTGGCAAGGGTTTGGGTTCTTCTCTACAAGGTATCGTACAACCAGTGTCTCTTCCTAAAAACTTAGATTCTTTTGATTTGGAATTCAATCCAACAGTTGCGGACAAAAGGCGAGCCAGAAAGCTGAAATAGAGAGCATGGGTTCTTCCAAAGCTCATCCCGCGGCTGTCCAGGTCATTTGTCAGGCCTAGTGCCAGAAAGCGCCCAGTGTCAAAGGTTCCCGGTTCATTGATTGATGCTGATGGGTATTTGGATAAGGGATTCAAGATGTTGTTCAACGAGGTAAACATGGTGGAAGCTGGAGCAGGATCAAGCAAGGCAGATGTGCAATTTGTGTGGCCCTGTGCAAAGATCAACAATTGGGAAGCCACTCCTCTTCCTACTCGGATGGTGTCGTGGTAGTCGGCTTTGATTTTTCTTTCAGTTTAATCTAGATTATTTCTAGGGTTGTAATTCAGATGCTATGTTTCGTCCATTTGGATGAGTTAAACCTTGTTATCTTTAAATTTCAATGAAATGCAATTTCTCTTCTTTTCATTCCTGATATTTTTATTTTCGTTTTTCTTTTCTTTCTTGTGCAGTCCTTTTTATGCTGGTTTCAGTGACATGACATGCATGAGGAATCTCCGGCTCAGTCTTAAATGCCAATCTAATTCTAAAATAATAATACAAGAGATTGAGTGTAATGACGAAGTGGAATATGATGATGAGAAAGCCTTTGAGGAAATCAGTAAAGAATTAAGCCATTTTAAAGAAAAACCCAAACCTAACCTGAATGGTACAGAAACGATCAACTTAGGGGATCAGGATAATGTCTGGGAAACTAAAATAAGTTTCCATCTTGAATCACAGCTCAAAGAAGAGATAATTAAAGTATTATTTGAGTACAAAGATGATTTTGCATGGTTATATGATGACATGCCGGGTCTTAGCCCTGACTTGGTGGTTCACAAATTACCCACCGACCCAGTATTCCCTCCTGTCAAGCAGAAGCTGAGAAAATTTAAAACTGATATGAGTGTGAAGAAAGAAGAAGTTACTGAGCAGTTTGATGCAAAGGTCATTCGGGTCACGCAGTATCCCACCTGGTAAGCCAATGTTGTACCTGTGCCAAAGAAGGATGGAAAGACCAGGGTGTGCATTGATTACCGTGATCTCAACAACGCGAGCCCAAAGGACAATTTCCTACTGCCAAACATCCATATATTGATTGATAATTGTGCCAAACATAAGATTGGTTCTTTTGTGGATTGTTATACGAGCTATCACAAGATCTTAATGGATGAGGAAGATGCAGAAAAGACAGCATTCATCATGCCATGGGGAATGTACTTCTACAGGGTCATGCCATTTGGGTTGAAAAATGTTAGGGCAACCTACATGAGAGTGATGACAACCATATTCCATGACATGATACAGAGAAATCGAGGTGTATGTGGATGATGTAATTATAAAGACCAGGAAGGAGACTGACCACGTCCGGGATCTAAGAAAGTTCTTCCAAAGGCTTCGCAGGTACAATCTCAAGCTCAATCCTACGAAATGTGCTTTCGGTGTTCCATCTAGAAAATTGTTGGGGTTTATAGTCACCCGTCGAGGTATTGAATTGGATCCATCAAAAATCAAAGCTATCCAAGAATTGCCACCCCCGAAAAATAAGATCGAGGTGATGAGTCTGTTAGGGAGATTGAATTACATCAGCAGGTTTATCGCTCAGCTTACGACAACGTGTGAGCCTATATTCAAGCTGTTAAAGAAGGATGCTGCTATCAAGTGGATAGACGAATGTCAAGAAGCATTTGATAAGATAAAGGGGTATCTGTCAAACCCACCAGTGTTGGTCCCGCCAGAACCAGGAAGGCCTTTGATTCTGTATTTGACGGTTTTGGATAACTCGTTTGGATGTGTGTTGGGTCAGCACAACATCATCGGCAGGAAAGAGCAGGCCATTTACTACCTCAGCAAGAAGTTCACAGCTTATGAGGTTAAGTATACTCAGCTTGAGAGGACATGTTGTGCCTTAACTTGGATAGCGTAGAAGTTGAAACATTACTTGTCATCGTATACCACTCACCTCATCTCTCGCTTGGATCCATTAAAGTATATCTTTCAGAAGCCTATGCCCATAGGAAGGCTCGCAAAGTGACAAATCTTGCTCACGGAATTCGACATTGTCTATATGACCTGGACTGTAATGAAAGCACAAGCGTTGGCTGACCATTTGGCTGAGAATCCAGTAGATGAACAATATGAACCTTTGAAGACATACTTCCCCGACGAAGAGGTAATGCACGTTGATAAGGTGGAACAAGTTTAGAAGCTAGGATGAAAACTTTTCTTTAATGGGTCTTCCAATATGAAAGGTGTTGGGATAGGAGCGGTACTTATTTATGAGACAGGGAAGCACTACCCCGTTACGGCTCAGTTTTGTTTCTATTGTACTAATAACATGGCTGAGTATGAGGCGTACATATTGGGTTTAAGGTTAGCTGTTGATATGGGTGGCCAGGAAGTCTTCGTCATGGGCGACTCGGACCTTATGGTATAGCAGATTTAAGAAGAGTGGGAAACATGAGATTTGAAGCTTATACCATACCGGTAATAATTGCATGATCTTTGTCAACGGTTTCAATCAATAGAATTCAGGCATATTCCAAGGACTCATAATGAAGTTGCCGACGCTTTGGCTACGTTGGTGTCAATGTTTCATCATCCAGATAAATCCTATGTAGACCCTTTGTAGATTCAGGTTCGCGATCAGCATGCCTACTATAATATGGTGTAAGAAGAACCTGATGGTGAGCCGTGGTTCCATGATATCAAAGAATACCTTAGAATGGTAGTTTATCCAATTCAGGCCACAGAGGATCAAAAGAGAGCAGTTCGATGTTTGGCAAGTGGATCTTTCTTCAGTGGAGGGGCATTGTACAAAAGAACTCCAGATCTTGGGTTGTTGTGTGCATAGATGCTAGACAGGCCACAACTATTATGGCTGAAGTACATCCGAGAGTTTGTGGACCACATATGAGTGGGTACATTCTAGCAAAGAAGATTCTCCGAGTAGGTTATTATTGGCTTACTATGGAGCGAGACTGTATCAGTTTTGTACGCAAGTGTCATCAGTGTCAGTTGCATGGAGATCTGATTCATTCTCCGCCATCGGAATTGCAATCAATGTCTGCACCATGGCCTTTCATTGCATGGGGCATGGATGTCATTGGGCCAATTGAGCCAGCGGCATCAAATGGGCATAGGTTTATTTTGATGGCCATTCACTATTTCACCAAGTGGGTTGAGGCCAAAACTTTCAAGTCTGTAACCAAGAAGGCGATGGTTGATTTGTGCACTCGAATATCATTTATCGGTTTGAGATACATGATCATTACAAACAATAAGGCTAATCTCAATAGTCATCTCATGAAAGAGGTATGTTAGCAATTCAAGATTACACATCGTAATTCCACCCCTTACCGCCCCAAGGCAAATGGAGCGGTTGAAGCGGCCAACAAGAATATAAAGAAGATACTTCAGAAAATGGTGGAGAGTTCTAGACAGTGGCATGAAAAGTTGCCTTTTGCATTGTTGGGTTATCGTACTACTATCCGTACTTCAGTAGGGGCGACTTCTTATTCATTGGTGTATGGTACTGAGGAAGTGACACCTGCAGAGGTGGAAATTTTGTCCCTTCGGATTGTTGCAAAAGCTGAAATTGATGATGATGAATGGGTCAAAGCCCGCTTGGAGCAATTGAGTTTGATCGATGAGAAAAGATTGGAAGCAGTGTGTCATGGTCAGTTGTATCAATAAAGAATGGCTAGATCATATAATAAGAAGGTGCGCCCGCGAAAGTTTGAAGTGGGTCAGCAAGTGCTGAGGCGTATTCTTCCACATCAGGCTGAGGCCAAAGGCAAGTTCGCCCCAAATTGGCAGGGGCCGTTCATTGTGACGAGAGTGTTGTCCAATGGTGCTTTGTATTTGACAGACATAGAAGGCAAGTGTGTTGAAATGGCCATCAATTCCGATGCGGTCAAGAGATATTATGTATGATTTCCTTTGAATTAACTGCATTTGCTTGTACTTGACATATTTTGAAGATTGGAATGACGAAGGCATTTTGTTCTGCTATCTAAACACTTTATACTTTGTTACCCCTTTGAGCCTCATTTATTTTCTTTCATACCCCTCTTTTGGAATCAGTGACAAAATTCGTAAACCCAAGCATGGAAAGTAAGTGAAGGAAAAAGAGAAAGACAACAATGAAAGGAGAGGGAAAAGAAAAATGAATATGAAAAGAAGAAAAAGAGAAGAAGAAAAGAAAAGAGTAGAAAAAGGAAAAGAAAAAGTGAAAGAAAAAAAAGAAAAAAAAAGAGAGAAGAAAACAAAAGAAGAAAAAGAAGAGAGAAAGTGGAAGAAAAGAAAGAAAAGTCACAACAACAAAGTAATTTTTTACGATATCAACTACATTTGACCTGATTCCTTTTAAGGATACGTAGGTAGCCTCACGGTTCGGTCCCATCATAATAAATATCCAAAATTCCCTAAGAAAGAAATAGGGCAGAAGTTGCGGTTGTTGTAAGAAATCTGATTCCGAAAGTTGTAATTTTAAACCCATCTGAATTGTTTTGAGCCTTTAATATCCTTTCTTTCAAACCCTGTCCAAAAGCCTGCATTACAATCCAAAGAAAGACCTTCTGATCAGTCTTAAATAAATGTCAAGTCAAGTAAGAAGAGGTGATTCATGTCAGGGACAACACTCTAGGCCAAGCAGAAATATGATGAAAATGAGAGAGTCTTATTGGTGAAAATCCTCACGGGCACCGTAAGGTGACGCAAGCTGAGAGAAATGAAAAATGAGATTCTTATTGGTGAAAAGCCTTACGGGCACTGTAAGGCAAAAGTGAGTTGAGAAAATAAAAAATGAGAGAGTCTTAATGGTGAAAACCCTCACGGGTACCTTAAGGTGAAAGTGAGCTTTCAGATGAAGAAATGAGAGGAGTCTATGGGTGAAAACCGTTCAGGACATCGTAGAATGAACAAGGTTCGGGTTTGAGTGAAGAAATCAGGTTATGGAATTCAGGGGCATCGAAGCATGGCAATTGAAAGTTGATTGGTTGGACGGATGGGGCCGATTAGTCCGAAATGCATGTCATGATCAATGGTACCAGCTGTTCCATTCAGATAAGTCTCTTTTCCTTTTCTTTCCTTTTTGTAAGTTGTCTGGTTTTGGATTCTCTTTATCCTTAAATCTTAAGGTCATTGCATTTCATTCTTTTTGGGGTTTGTTTATCTAAGATATGTCAATGTTAGTTTTGTTCAAAACAAAGAAGAAGGGATGTCAAGGCTCACTACCAGTTTCTCAATTGCAAAGCACAGTGGGGCCAGAATGTACCAAATGTGGCATGATGCGAAGTAAGATACAAGGGTCACCAGAAGTTTCATCGGTGGGTTGGTCGGTTAATTTTATGGGAGATGCAAAGTTTCGGATAAAAGTGAAACAATAGTCTGGGTATAAAAAACTCGGGTCATCAAAGGTCATGGGGTTTGAAAGTCAGAAACTCAAGTGGTTCAAGGCCAGTTCGAGAAGCAGGTCACAACGAAACACAACAGCGGAGACATCTTCAGCAAGAATGCCATCAACTAACCACCATTTTAAACTGACAAGATTTTTCTTTTATTGAAACAGGGGTAGAAAGTTGTTGTTCGTTTCGGAGAAACTCTCCACAGGGGAAAGAGTAAGCACCAAAACAGATTTGATCATAAACTCTCAGGACCTTCTTGGAAAATGGGACTTAGTTTAAATTTCAAAACAATCATGAGTAGAATAATTTAGCATAAATGTACCCCAAAGGAATATAAGTTGGTTTCAAAGTTTATATGTTTAAGATGGGATTCAAGTAGGAGTTTTCACGACCCTCCTGGATAATGGGGCGTAGTTTTAAGGTCTGCTTAGATAACAAGATATAGTGGAAGTCGTACCTTCAGTAGATATAACTTCAGTTAAAACTGTCTTTTAACTAGAAGTTGTCAGGACCCTTCTGGATAATGCGGAGTAGTTTGAGACCCTCTTAGATAACAAGATTTAGCGGAAGTCATATCTTTAGAAGACATAACTTAGATTTATAATTGTCTTTTAGTTAAGAGTTCTCAGGACCTCCCTGGATAATAGGACGTAGCTTTCGAATTCTTAATAATAGTTGGTAGAATGATTCAGTTTAACACTCACCCATGTGACCAGATACCAAATTGGGGCAGAAAATTTTCTTTGTTTTATCTATTTTTGTTGAAATCAGGAGCCCGCCTGAAGAGCAGAGGAATACATTTTAAGTCAGGAGCGCGCCTGAAGAATAGAGGAATACATTTCAAGTTTCAGAAGTCAGGAGCCCGCCTGGAGAACAAGGGAGTACAATTCAAGTTTTATCTTTCAAGTTTTACTGATATTTGGTAACATGATTTAGTCTACAACAACATGTGCACTCAGCCACCAAACTGGGGCAAAAAATGTTCTTTGTTTTATCTATTTTGTTGAAGTCAGGAGTCTGCCTGAAGAACAGAGGAATACATTTTAAGTCAGCAATTAGGAGCTTGCCTGGAGAGTAGGGAATACATTCAAGTTCAGCGGTCAAGCATCACCCGGTGAAAGGAAAACATCTCAAAGTGTAGTCAGAAGTTAGGCAGCCACCTAGAGAAAGGGAAAAACATCTCAGATCACAATTCAAGCCAGCAACAAAAGGATGTCGCCCAGGGGAATACAAGTCAACAAGGCAACAAGAGCCACAAGAGCATGTTTGAAGATATAGATAGGATCTTTTGTAATTCATAGATCATAGCTTAGTCTAGCTTCTTTTTATTTTTGACACGGTGTAATAAGGGGGTTCATTAAGCAGTGGCAGCCGCAGCAGCAACAGTGAAATCACAGCTTCGTGGTAGTCCCAGCTACCAAAACTTCCTGAACTACACTGACCTGATTCCTTTTTAGCCAAGGATATGTAGGCAACCTCAAAAGCAGGGTGCGGTCAACACTTTCAAAAATGCTTCCCACAGAGTATTCAAACGAGCAAAAATCGCTCGTATCTGCTCACTTTATCTTTGCCCGAAAACTCTTCGTGTTTCCGAGAAAAGAGGGGCAGCTGCGAGCACGTGATTTTTGCCCTATATAAATTACTCCTAGAAATTCAAAACAAAATAACTTATTTCAGTGTTTGCAATTTTGTGGATTTTGTGACATTTTTGTTAATTGTTTGCATTTAATTAATGAAAAATACAAAAATATACATTGCATTTTTAGGACTTAATTTTACATATTTTTAGATTAATTAGTAATTAGGGTTTTAAAAAAAAGAAAATTGAAAAAAAAATCACAAAAAATAGTTTATTTTGCACTTTTCAATTTTAATGTGTTGAATTTTGGTAGTTTTTCCTTAATTTGATTTTAATTACTTGTGGTGATTATTATTTAGAGTTAGTTAATGTAATTGGATAGCATAATTTGATTAGGAATCAATTTAGGTTTTATTTTTAATGGTAATTTAAAAGAAATTAGAAAAAAGAAATAAAAAGAAAAGAAAACAAAAGAGGGGATCTGATTTTTGGGCCAAAAAGCATTAAAATTACCTAGGCCCAGACCCCGAAACCACCCTCACCCGGCCCAACCCGTACCCCAACCAGGTCCGTTGCCCCAACCATACCAAAATGATGCCGTTCCTATTAAACAAAATCCTGGTCGTCGAGGATATTTGATTCGACGGCTCAGAAGTGAGAGCCATGAGAATATATATATATATATATATATATGTCTGAAAAGGGACCCCCACTTTCTCTCGTCTTTCTCATTCACCCAAACCCTAGAGACCCCAACCCGCCGCCCTTATTTTCCCCAATGTTTTAGGTCGGCGGCGATGCCATAGACAACCCCAATCACTCCCAAAACAACACCCCGAAACCCTCTCCATCTCCCCATCCCAAATATCCAACCATATTACCTCGAATCTCCCTGTATTACTCCAAATTTTAGAAACCCTAGAGCACTGCCATGATTCTCCACCGTCCTCCGATGGCGGCGCCACCTTCAACCGCCTCTATATCTGCACCATGCAACCCTATCGCCTCCCTCATAACGAATCCACAGAGGATTACCCTCAAATCATGTCCCAGTTCCTCGAATCTCAAATCATGCAAGACCCAAAACCAGCAAGACCGTTGAAGAGATGCCCGTCTCCGTTAATCAGTATGTATTTTTCTTTTGTTTGTGTCATTTTTCTTTCTTTTTAGAACTCGATCGAAATAGTCCTTTGAGAATATAATTGGGGTCAAATACAGTTAAGTTCGTTTGTTTTGTTTGATTCATTTGTTTGGTTCATAAGTTTCCAATTGATTGCTAGGCTCATTAAGTGTTTCTTTTTTCTGTGCTTGAATTATTTGAGTTCCTTGACTCAATTCTTTTCCCTTTCTATTTTTTGTTTCTTTTCCTTTCTTTTGTCTGTCCCAAATAGCCTGGTCCATTTGAGCCTCAGTGCTCGTTGATTAATGGCTTGAAGTTTGTGAGTTTGGGCTATGGTATCTAGACCCATGGTTTGGATAGCGTTTAATGTTAAGTTGACCCATGTTTTGGTCAGTCTTTCTGAAGTAAAAACAAAGAGCTTTGGGGGGGGGGGGTGCAATTTGGGTAGACTGGATAGAAGGAAATTTTAGGTAATAGAAATAGAAGTTTCTAGTAGGGGTGTTAGGAGAATTTCAGATTTTGGGTAGTTTAACTTGATGAGCAAGTCAATAAATAAAGGATATTCAGGCAAAAAGGAAAATGACAAAAGGGCTGAAGTGAAAAATCAGAACCAAAAATCTGCCCTACTTTGCTTGCTTATAAAGGCACATTAAACTTGCCTTTCAAGGCAGAGAATTTCAGAGCTGCAAATCGAGAAAACATAAAAACTGCACAAATTACGGTTTCATAGAGGATTGAATAGAAAAAAATCAGAAAAATACAAAAAAAAGGTGACTGAAAACTTCAGTAAAATACTGTTCCATTAGTCTTTGATTTGATTCTTGAGGTCTCTCTTTTCTGAAGTCGTCCATGATTCATTTGGGTTAAAGATGGTTTAGTTTGGTGTTTTAAATACTGATTTTGAGCTGAATTTGCTATTCGGAGTCTTGTTTCAATTCGAGTTTGGGATTTATAAATTGAACTCAAGTCTGTTTAGAAGCTTGGGTTAGAAGCTGCTTGGTTTTGGTTACTATTATATTGGATCTGAGGCTGATTTCTGCTTCATTCCTACTGCTGCCGATCTCTGCTGATATACAATTGTTGATCCTTCTTTTCTCCTTCAATTTTAGGTACCTTCTATAACTTATGAATGGAGAATGACATGATGAATCTTTAACACGAATGAAATTCTGTGAATGAAGGCTACATTTCAATCTGATTCTTCCGATTTTCCTTGCAGTTTACATATTTTGTAAATAGATCTTGAACTATGGATATTAACTAGGTTTTCTTTTTTTGAATGCCTGTGTATGAGAATAACCTACAGTGGTCATTGGTATTTGTACTGATAAACGGACTAAGGACTCTACCTATTCAGTTTTCTTTGATAGACTTAAGTTAATGTTGAGTAAAGGAGCCGCCCATGATTTGCTAAAGTTTTGTTTTAAGTTTTGGTAGTCATTTGAATTTATTGAACTATTGAGTAGTGGCTTATGTGTGTACTGATTCATTCAGATCTTTCCTTGTCAACATTATCCTTTTTGAAACCAAGTCTCAGATTCAAGTTTTAAAACTAGTTAGAAGTTGAATTTAGCATATTTTACTTAATATAGGGTCATGATGATATCTAGTCATATCATGTTGCTATAATAACGATTATAAAGCAAAGTAAGTAGTTGGTACTTGGTCTTCTAAAATCAGAAGCTCGTTAATACAACTTTAATGATCATATTTCAGAATCAATTGATTGGTATTTTGATTTGGCTTAATAATTTGGAATATGATTTTCTGTGTTGAATTGATTTGGGCTCGCAAGGGCTCGACCTTGAGCCCGTCTTCTTCAATTGCTACGCTTTGGGTGATTTTGGCTTTAGGTTTTATTCGCAGCCGGAAGATGTTTTTGAGTAGGTGAATCTGCGGTAATTTCTCTTTTGGGCTCATTGGGCCTACGTTTGAAAATGGCCTGGGTTGAACTTTGATCCACGGGCTTCCCTATATTTCAAGTATTATTAATTAGTCAGTAGAAATCCCGGACCCATCTAATTAAATGAGTAGAAATTCTCCAGTTTATCTTTAGTTAATTAATTAGTCTTCTCTATCCAAAATAGATCCGAGTCGTGCCATACTAGCTAAACTAACAATTTATGGCCGTCGTAATTTAATGTAGAAACCTGTTGGCTAAAAATAACTCGAGGTGCACCGTGCCAAATAAAAATGGCAATTGCATGGCTCTCACTTTAATTAATCTTGTATTGATCCTTAGATTTTGAGGCGTGCCATTTAGCTAAATTCCACGGCCCACGCAAAGTTGCAAACGCGGAAAAGCTTTAGGTGCTCAAGTTTAGTAATATTACTTTCCTAAACTCGGGTGCGCAATTTATGTGATCCAAATCCAAATCTCAACGATGTTAAAATACGTCAAAAACCACGGGTGCATTTATGTGACTTGGTTCTGTGACGACCCGACCCGTCGTCTCATATATTTTCGTCCCGTTTTCCCCGCTTTAAGCTTCTTCATGTTTCAATATATGTACTTGGTGAATTTGAGTTGATTCGGATCGAGTTTGGTAGGAATCGAAATTGATTTGTGAGTTAGAGGTCTCGGAATTGATTTTTGATAATTCGGTTAGTTTCGGGGGATGATTTAAGGATTGGTAGCATGATCGGAAGTGAATTCGGATGTCCGGAGGTCATTTTGAAGTATTTTGGCTAAATATAGAAATTTGAAGGTTTTTGAGAAAATTCGACCGGAAGTGAAAATTTTGATATCGGAGTCGGAATGCGATTCCGAAAGTTGGGGCAAGTCCGTAATGTCGAATGTGACTTGTGTGCAAAATTTGAAGTCATTCTGGAATGATTTTGGTAAAGGTTTGAGACACTTAGTCTCTTTTAAGAAAGCTTAAGTTGGAAAAGTCAACCGGATATTGACTTATGTGTTAGAGAGCTCGAAATGC
>MU754634.1:256952-329416 GCA_026770625.1 Nicotiana glauca | reverse complement strand
TGTTTAAACAGAAGGTGTCCGACAAGGGAAAATTTTAATAGGATGTACAACTTGTATAGCACAAGTGCAAGGTACAACTCGACGAAGCCCGGACAGATTCTTTAAACACGGATTTGGCTTATTTCTTTCATTTCTTTTAGTTTGGCTTGGATTATTTTGGAGAGAATTTCGAGGGGGATTTCATCAAGCATCAAAGGTGAGTTGTTTCTACTTATTTCCAAGTTAAATACATGGATTAGAGCTAAAAACTCAAGTAATTTATGGACAAAAATGATGGTTCAGGGCTTGAAACTTAAGAGAATTATATGAAGATTTGAGGGGTCATTTGAACTCCGATTTTGGTAAATTTGATATGTACGGACTCGTGGAGAGACGTAGAATCCGGTGATGTGAATTTCGTAATTTTTCGAGCTGTGGGCCTGGGGCTCGTGTTTTGCAGATTTCGTGATTTTCGATATTTTTCGAGTCTTTTCGATTGGGTTATATTCCCTTAGCCTATTCTAATGTGTTCGTTGTGGTTTTGGCCAGATTCGACGCACGAAGAAGCAAATTCGAAAGGCAAGGGCATCGCGGAGTAGTCTTTTGGCCGTCTTGAGGTGAGTAATGATTTTAAATGATGCCCTGAGAGTTTGAAACCCCGGATTGCACAACGTAGTGCTATGTTGAGATGAGACACACGTTGTGTGACGAGCGTGGGGTCGTTTACTATGGGAAATTATGACTTGGTCCATCCCGGTTGATATTTTACCGCGTATTTGATAAAGAATTGTTGTTTTTCACCATGATTTGGGCTTATTGCCATACTTGGGCTTCGTGCCAATTGTTTGAAATCCTTTGTGAATTTCCATCGCTATTTTTCCTCACTAATTAAAATATTATTTGAACTCATTCCAATTGAATTATACTATTTCATGAACTCAGCCACATTTATACTCAACCGGAGATTTAAATGATATTTCTAATATTGTTTGAGCTGAGTACCATTGTTTTACTGATGCCCAAGGGGCTTATGATTATTTTTTGGACTTATTGAGGACGAAGGCCATATGTGAGGATATGTTGAGTGATGTGAGGAGGCTTTCAGGCCTCGAGTGTGATGTGTGAAGGCTTGATGGCCTATTGATATTGTGCTTGGACTGTAGGAGCCCCTCCAGAGTCTGTGCACACCCCCAGTGAGCGTAGGATACTCAGGTGAGTTGGGAGTGGGCCCGAGTGGCCGATGTTTGTGTTCTATTGAGTTGGGAGTGAGCCCGAGGGGCTGATATTATGTGCTGGTGAGTTGGGAGTGAGCCCGCGGGGCAGATATTGTATTGAGAATTTGATATTGAGCCCGAGGGGCAAGTTTCTGATTATTCCTTACTTGTTGAAATTTAATTGTCTTCACTGTTTTAAAAGAGAATTATCTGATATTCCACAATTTTATTGTATAATTGATTTTACTTCTTGAGATAGTGTTATATTGTGCCTTTATGAGATTTCATGCCTTCAGTAGTTATTTATTTTTATTACTCACTGGGTTGGAGTACTCACATTACTCCTTGCACCATGTGTGCAGATACAGGTAGAGCTGAGTTCGCTCCTGAGCGCTGATTCTTTCCAGACCAGGCGGTGAGTAGGAGTAACGAGGCAGCTGTTGACGTTCGCAACCCCGTTTTCTCCCTTATTTTCTATTATTTATGATATTTCTAGACTTGTAGGATATAAGTAAACTGTGTAGTAGCTCATGACTTGTGACACCCCGATTTCGGGCTGAGTCGGGATGGTTTTCATTGTTTTATCATGTTCATTTTGCACTTGTCATTATATTATCTATGAAATTGACTTATTCCTGCTAAGTAACTAATAAGAGATGTAATGTGTGTTATGTTGGCTGGCCTTGTCCTCACGAGAGGCGCCATCACGACTTGGTTGGTATTTTGGGTCGTGACAAGTTGGTATCAGAACCTAGGTTACTAGGTCTCGCGAGTCATGAGCTGGTTTAATAGAGTCTCACGGATCGGTACGGAGATGTCTGTATTTATCCTCGAGAGGCTGCAGAACCTTTAGGAAAACTTCATATTCTTGAAATTCTTGTCGTGCAACTTTGTTGATCTGAAAACTAAATTCTGTTATTCTATTCTCTCGCAGATGGCGAGAACACGCGCTAACGGACAACACAGACGACCACCATTGCCACCTATTGAGGCCACTAGAGGCCGTGGACGCGGTCGTGGTCGAGGTCGTGGTCGAGGCAGAGCCACAGGGGCAGCACCTGTTGACCCATCAGTTGCCCCAGCTCAGGATCAGATTCCAGCTGCAGAGACTCCAACAGCACCTGCTCAGGCACCAGCTGTGCCTATTGTTATTCCGGGTCTTCAGGAGGCCCTGGCTCAAATTCTATAAGTTTGCACTGGCCTGGCTCAAGCAGTTTCAGCCACCACTGCAGCAGCTACTTCACAGGCCGGGGGAGGCAATCAGACCCCCGCTGCACGTACACCTGAGCCGGTAGTGCAGAGATTACAGACACCAGAGGCACCACTAGTTCAGCAGGTTGCCCCAGTTTGGCCGGTTGCACCGATTCAGGATGTTATGGTACCAGTTATGCCAGATGATGAGCAGCATCATCTTGAGAGGTTCAGCAGACTTTCATCTCCTACTTTCAGTGGTGCTCAGGGCGAGGATGCCCAAGGTTTTCTCGATAAGTGTCGACGTATGCTGCGGACAGTAGGGATCTTGGAGACTAGGGGCGTATCCTTTACTACTTTTCAGTTCTCAGGAGCAGCTTTCACTTGGTAGGAGGCATGTGAGCGGTGTAGGCCAGTAGGTGCAGCACCTTTGTCATGGCAGGAGTTCTCCACTCTCTTTCTGGAGAAGTGGGTACTACGGTCTCATAAAGAGGAGATGCGCATGTAGTTTGAGTATCTTCGTCAGGGGGATATGATCGTATCTCAGTATGAGGTGAGGTTCTCGGAGTTGGCTCATTATGCTCCATGGATGGTCCCGACTGATCGGGAGAGGATTAGGAGGTTCGTGGACGGGCTCAATTATCCCATCCGCATTCTGATGGCTCGAGAGAGGATTCTGAGGATGCAGTGGATGTTGCTCGTGATATTTAGACGGATCGCCATCTGGAGAGAGAGGAACGGGAGGCCAAGAGGCCTCGGGGATTAGGTAGTTACAGTGGTGCTCCGTCTAGGGGCCAATTTCAGCAGTAGAGGTCATTCTTACAGGCCTCACCAGTCAGCTCATCCCGAGTACCGTGGGACATCTTCAGGCCGTGGTCATCAGGGGTTTCAGCAGGGCCAGTCATCACTCAGTGCCCTTCCAGCTGAGAGTTCTTCGCGTGCCCCGTCTGTTCAGGGTTCTTCCGCATCGAGTGCACCAGCTAGTCACTCCGGTGCGAGGGATTCTTTTCAGTCCCATCCTCCAGCACCTAGGGGCTGTTGTGAGTGTGGAGAGTTAGGACATATGTGGAAGCAGTGTCCTCGTCGTGCTGCCAGTTCATCACAACAGAGGGGTCAGTCCTCATCTTCTACACCAGTTTCTTCAACACCCAACCAGTCAGCTAGGGGTGAGGGTCAGGCAGCTAGAGGTCGCCCCAGAGGGGGAGGTCGATCGGGCGGTGGTCAGGCTCGGTTTTATTCTATCCCAGACAGGACAGATGCTCTTGCGTCAGATGCTGTTATCACAGGTATTATCTCAGTCTGCCACACGGATGCCTCTGTCTTATTTGATCCCGGATCCACCTATTCTTATGTGTCTTCATATTTTTCCCGTCATTTGAGTATGCCCCGGGAGTCTCTTACTTTACTTGTCCATGTGTCTACCCCGTTGGGCGATACTGTTATTATGGACCGTGTGTACCGGTTTTGTATTGTGACTATTGGGGGTCTGGAGACCTGAGTTGATCTATTGCTGTTGAGCATGGTAGATTTTGATATTATTCTAGGCATGGATTGGCTATCTTCTGTGTCATGCTATTCTGGACTATCATGCTAAGATAGTTACTTTGGCTATTCTGGGTGTTCCGAGGATCGAGTGGCGTGGTATGACTGATTATGTCCCTAGCAGAGTAATTTCTTGCTTGAAAGCCCAGCGTATGGTTGGGAAGGGTTGTCTATCATATCTGGCTTTTGTGCGAGATGGTGGAGCTGATACTCCTAGCATTGATTCTGTCCCAGTCGTGAGGGATTTTCCCGATGTATTTCTTGTAGACCTGTCGGGCATGCCGCCGGATAGGGATAATGATTTTGGCATTGATTTGGTGCCGGGCACCCAGCCTATTTCTATTCCGCCATATCGTATGGCACCAGTAGAGTTGAAAGAATTGAAGGACAAGCTTCAAGAACTCCTAGATAAAGGGTTTATTCAGCCTAGTGTGTCCCCGTGGGGTGCACCTGTTTTATTTGTGAATAAGAAAGATGGAACAATGAGAATGTGCATTGACTACAGGCAGTTAAAGAAGGTAACAGTGAAGAACAAGTATCCTTTGCCTCGTATTGATGAATTATTTGATCAGCTTCAGGGAGCGAGGGTGTTTTATAAGATTGACCTCCGTTCGGGCTATCACCAGTTAAAGATCAGGGATTCAGATATTCCTAAGACTTCCTTCAGGACTAGATATGGTCACTATGAGTTTCTAGTCATGTCTTTTGGGCTGACCAATGCCCCAACAACGTTCATGCATTTAATAAACAGTGTATTTTGGCCGTTTCAGGATTCATTTGTTATTGTATCCATTGATGATATTCTGGTGTACTCGCGTAGTCAGGAGGAGCACACCCAGCATTTGTGTGTAGTGTTGTAGAGATTGAGAGAGGAGAAACTCTATGCAAAATTCTCCAAGTGTGAGTTTTGGCTAAGTTCTGTGGCATTCTTGGGACACATAGTGTCCAGCGAGGGTATTCAGGTTGATCCAAGGAAGATAGAAGCAGTGCAGAGTTGGTCTAGATCGTCCTCAGCCACAGAGATCCAGAAATTTCTTGGGCTAGCAGGCTATTATCGTCAGTTTGTTCAGGGGTTTTCATCTATTGCATCGCCTTTGACCAAGTTGACTTAGAAAGGTGCTCCATTTGTATGGTCAAACGAGTGTGAGGAGAGTTTTAGAAGCTCAAGACAGTTTTGACCACAGCCCCAGTGTTGGTTTTACCATCAGCTACAGGTTCATACATGGTGTATTGTGATGCTTCGAGAGTTGGGATCGGTTGTGTGTTAATGCAGGAGGGTAGAGTTATTTCTTATGCTTCTCGTCAGTTGAAGCCTCACGAGAAGAACTACCCTGTTCATGATTTAGAGTTGGCTGCTATAGTTCATGCTTTGAAGTTTTGGAGGCACTATTTATATGACGTATCTTGCGAGGTATTCACTGATCATCGTAGCCTTCAGCATCTGTTTAAACAGAAGGACCTTAATTTGAGGCAGTGGAGATGGCTTGAATTGCTAAAAGACTATGATATTACTATTCTGTATCATCCGGGAAAGGCAAATGTAGTGGCTGATGCTTTGAGCCGAACGGCAGTCAGTATGGGGAGTTTGGCTTACATTCCAGTTGGGGAGAGACCCCTTGCAGTAGATGTTCAGGCTTTGGCCAATCGGTTGGTGCGGTTAGATATTTCGGAGCCTAGCCGGGTGTTGGCGAGCGTGGTTTCTCTGTCTTCTTTATATGATAACATCAGAGAGCGACAATATGATGATCCGCATTTGCTTAATCTTAGATATCGGGTCCAGCATGGTGATGCCAGAGAGGTGACCGTTGGTGATGATGGTGTATTGAGGATGCGGGGCCGGATTTGTGTGCCCAATGTGAGTGGGCTTAGAGAGTTGATTCTTGAGGAGGCCCACAGTTCGCGGTATTCTATTCATCCTGGCGCCGCAAAGATGTATCAGGACTTGAAACAACATTACTGGTGGAGGAGAATGAAGAAAGACATTATGGGATTTGTGGCTCGGTGTCTCAACTGTCAGCAGGTGAAATAATAGCATCAGAGATCGGGCGGTTTGCTTCAGCAGATGGTTATTCCTGAGTGGAAATGGGAGAGAGTTACAATGGATTTCGTGAGTGGTCTTCCTCGTACTTTGAAGAAGTTCGATTCGATTTGGGTGATTGTAGATCGGCTGACCAAGTCAGTGCATTTAATTCCGGTGTGTACTACATATTCTTCGGAGCGGCTGGCAGAGATCTTTATCCGTGAGATTGTCCGATTGCATGGTGTCTACGCTCCGGAAGTATATTGGAGACCCGTCTCATGTTTTGGACTTCAGCAAAGTTTAGTTGGATGATGATTTGACTTATGATGTGGAGCCAGTGGCTATTTTGGGTCGACAGGTTCGGAAATTGAGATCAAAGGATATAACTTCGGTAAAGGTACAGTAGAGAGGTCGGCCCGTAGAGGAGGCTACTTGGGAGACTGAGCAGGAAATGCAGAGCAGATACCCTCACCTATTTGAGAGTTCAGGTATGCTTCTTAACTCGCTCGAGGACGAGCGTTTGCTTTAGTTGGAGAGGATGTGACGACCCAACCCGTCGTCTCATGTATTTTCGTCCCCTTTTTCCCCGCTTTAAGCTTCTTCATGTTTCAATATATGTACTTGGTGAATTTGAGTTGATTCGGATCGAGTTTGGTAGGAAATGGGACAATTAGTCTCTTTATGGAAAGGTTAGTTTGGAAAAGTCAACTGGAAGTTGACTTGTGAGTTAGAGGTCTCGGAATTGATTTTCGATGATTCGGTTAGTTTCGGGGGATGATTTAAGGATTGGTAGCGAGATCGGAAGTGAATTCGGATGTCCGGAGGTCATTTTGAAGTCATTTGGCTAAATATAGAAATTTGAAGGTTTTTGAGAAAATTCGACCGGAAGTGGAAATTTTGATATCGGAGTCGGAATGCGATTCCGAAAGTTGGGGCAAGTTCGTAATGTCGAATGTGACTTGTGTGCAAAATTTGAAGTCATTCCGGAATGATTTTGGTAAGGTTTGAGACACTTAGTCTCTTTTAAGGAAGCTTAAGTTGGAAAAGTCAACCGGATATTGACTTATGTGTTAGAGGGCTCGAAATGCGAATTTTATGGTTCGGATAGCTTCGTTAGGTGATTTGGGACTTAGGAGTGTGTCCGGAATATTTTTGTGATGACCGGTGTAGAATTAAGCTTGAATTGGCAAAGTTAGTATTTTGGCGAATTCCGGTTGATAGGTGAGATTTTGATTTGAGGGTCGGAATAGAATTCCGAGAGTTTCTGTAGCTTCGTAATGCCATTTTGGACTTGTCTGCAAAATTTGAGGTCATTCGGACTAGTTTTGACGTGTTTCGGCATCAGATGTGGAAGTTAGAAGTTTCAAAGTTCATAGGCTTGAATCCGATGCGAATTTGGTGTTGTGATATTGTTTGGAGCGTTACGAAGGTTGGAACAAGTTTGAACGATATTTAGGGATATGTTGGCATGATTGGTTGAGGTCCCACTTGCCTCGGGTGAGTTTTGGGTGGTTAAATGGACTATTTCATCTTTGAAAAAAAAATTGCAGAAATATTTAGGCTTCTGCTGTGCCCAGAAAATTTCAGGCGCGAGGAGTCCAGTTTGGAAGCTCATATCTTGTAATCTATAAGAAATCAGAAAATTTGAAACACAGAAAGTTGTAGACCTTACATTCTAGTTTTCAAAAAATTAAACCATTCGTGATTTGGATATTATCACCGAAAGTTATGATGGATCGAAAATGGCTGGTAGAGCGATTTCGACAGAATTTACGGATGCGTTTTAGAAGCTCATATCTCGGGATATATAAAGAGTTATATGGTGTAAAACCTATCAAATTAAAGATCTTCGAGTCTAGTTTCTAAATCTTCAAATCATTTGTCATTTGGATATTTATACAAGACGTTATGGGTGTTTAAACAGAAGGTGTCCGACAAGGAAAAATTTTAATAGGATGTACAACTTGTATAGCACAAGTGCAACGTACAACTCGACGAAGCACAGGTAGATTCTTTAAACACGGATTTGGCTTATTTCTTTCATTTCTTTCATTTGGCTTGGATTATTTTGGAGAGAATTTCAAGGGGGATTTCATCAAGAATCAAAGGTGAGGTGTTTCTACTTATTTCCAAGTTAAATACATGGATTAGAGCTGAAAACTCAAGTAATTTATGGACAAAAATGATGGTTTAGGGCTTGAAACTTAAGAGAATTAAATGAAGATTTGAGGGGACATTTGAACTCCGATTTTGGTAAATTTGATATGTACGGACTCGTGGCGAGACGAGGAATCCGGTGATATGAATTTCATAATTTTTCGAGAACTGGGCCTGGGGCTCGAGTTTTGCAAATTTCGTGATTTTCGATATTTTTTGAGTCTTTTCGATTGGGTTATATTTCCTTAGCCTATTCTAATGTGTTCGTTGTGGTTTTGGCCAGATTCGACACGCGAAGAAGCAAATTCGAAAGGCAAGGGCATCACGGAGTAGTCTTTTGGCCGTCTTGAGGTGAGTAATGATTTTAAATGATGCCCTGAGAGTTTGAAACCCCGGATTGCACAACGTAATGCTATGTTGAGATGGGACATGCGTTGTATGACAAGCGTGGAGTCGTTTACTATGGGAAATTGTGACTTGATCCATCCCGGTTGATATTTTACCGCGTATTTGATAAAGAATTGTTGCTTTTCACCATGATTTGGGCTTATTGCCATACTTGGGCTTCGTGCCAATTGTTTGAAAACCTTTGTGAATTTCCATCGTTATTTTTCCTCACTAATTAAAATATTATTTGAACTCATTCCAATTGAATTATACTATTTCATGAACTCAGCCACATTTATACTCAACTGGAGATTTAAATGATGTTTCTAATATTGTTTGAGCTGAGTACCATTGTTTTACTAATGCCCAAGGGGCTTATGATTATTTTCTGGACTTATTGAGGCTGAGGGCCATATGTGAGGATATGTTGAGTGATATGAGGAGGCTTTCAGGCCTCGAGTGTGATGTATGAAGGCTTTAAGGCCTATTGACATTGCGATTGGGCTGTAGGAGCCCCTTCGGAGTCTGTACACACCCCCAGTGAGCGCAGGGTACCCAGGTGAGTTGGGAGTGGGCCCGAGAGGCCGATGTTTGTGTTCTGGTGAGTTGGGAGTGAGCCCGAGGGGTTGATATTGTGTGCTGGTGAGTTGTTAGTGAGCCCGCGGGGCAGATACTGTATTGAGAATTTGATATTGAGCCCGAGGGGCAAGTTTCTGATTATTCCTTACTTGTTGAAATTTAATTGTCTTCACTGTTTTAAAAGAGAATTATCTGATATTCCACGATTTTATTGTATAATTGATTTTACTGCTTGAGATAGCATTATATTGTGCCTTTATGAGATTTCATGCCCTTAGTAGTTATTTATTTTTATTACTCACTGGGTCGGAGTACTCACATTACTCCCTGCACCATGTGTGCATATACAGGCAGAGCTGAGTTCGCTCCTGAGTGCTGATTCTTTCCAGACCAGGCGGTGACTAGGAGTAACGAGGTAGCTGTTGACGTCCACAGCCCCGTTTTCTCCCTTATTTTCTGTTATTTATGATATTTTTGGACTTGTAGGATATTAGTAAACTCTTGAGTAGCTCATGACTTGTGACATCCCGATTTCGGGCTGAGTCGGGATGGTTTTCATTGTTTTATCATGTTCATTTCGCACTTGTGATTATATTATCTATGAAATTGACTTATTCCTGCTAAGTAACTAATAAGAGATGTAATGTGTGTTATGTTGGCTGGCCTTGTCCTCACGAGAGGCGCCATCACGACTTGGTTGGTATTTTGGGTCGTGACAGGTTTGAGACGTGTTCTAATAATGTTGTAATTTTCTCTAAAAAATAAATAAAAGCGGTTAAAGTTAAAATTTGCACATAGGTTTATAATTGTTTAAAATCAGATAATTAAGCCGAATATAACAGTTAAGCGACCGTGCTAGAACCATGGAACTCGGGAATGCCTTACACCTTCTCCTGAGTTAACAGAATAACAGAATTTCTTACTCGGATTTTGGTTCACGGACTGTTAAACAGAGTCAATATTTTCCTTTATTCGGGATTTGAACCGGTGACTTGAGACACCATAAATTATCCTAAGTGGCGACTCTGAATCTATTATTAAACAATCACGTTTCTATTGTCACTTTAAGTTGGAAAAAACTCCCTTATATACCCCTTTACGGGGGTGTAGAAAAAAGGAGGTGTGACAGTCGGTTGTTGTGTGCAGCTTCTGTGACTAGAAGTTATCGCTACCAGTGTTTGAGTTATGTGATATATCATGTAATTGCACCTGAGGTTACAGATATGGTTTGTTACAGCTTGTTCGGACTTATTCAGAGTATAAATTTGAGATTCTGATCGTATTGAAGATTTCAGAAGTGGAAATGTGGTTCTATGGTTTATGGGCTAGATTGTGTTGTAAAATTTCAGTTACAATGTGTAATCGGACCTATATGAGATAGGGTGACGTGGGATCACCCTTGGGTATATGCATGGCAAGGTTATTCGGCGATTGGTTGGTTTTTGGAACAACTCTGGACACGTTCGAGGACGAACATATGTTTAAGTGGGGAAGGAAGTAACGAACCGACCGGTCATTTTGAGCTTTTACACTTTGATCGCTAGATCTCGGGCATGACTTGCCCCGTGTAGTGTAATATGACTTATGTAAATCGTTGGTTTTGGTTTTTCAGGGTGATCAGAATGAATTTGGAAAAATAGTTCTCAGTTTGAAGTTTGAAATTTGAAAGGTTTGACCAATATTTGACTTGTTAGTATATGATCTTGAATTGGAATTTTTATGATTTGGTTAGCTCCGTCAGGTGATTTGGGGCTTAGGACCGTGATTGGAATATGTTTTGGAGGTCCGGAGTAGATTTAGGCCTGAACTGGCGAAATTAAGTTTTTGGCGTTTTCTGGTTGATAGGTGAGATTTTGATATAAGAGTCAGAATAGAATTCTAAGAGTTGCAGTAGTTCCGTTGTGTCATTTGAGATGTGTGTGTAAACTTTCAGGGTATTCAGACGTGGTTTGGTTGGGTGTTTGATCAAAAGCATAATTTAGAAGATTTTGAAATTCTTAGGCTTGAATCCGATGCGAATTTGGTGTTGTGATATTGTTTTGAGTATTCTAAAGGTTGGAACAAGTTTGAATGATGTTATGGGATATGTTTTTATATTTGGTTGAGGTCCCGGTGGCCTCGGGTGAGCTTCGGGTGGCTAAACAGATTATTTCATGCTTTGGAGAAGTTTCAGATTTTTGAGCTTCAACTTTTCACCAGATAATTTCTGATGCGAGGAGTCGAGTTTGGAAGCTCATATCTTGCAATCTCTAAGGAATCAGAAAATATACAAAACATAAAAGTTGCAGCTCTTGAGTTCTAGTTTCTAGAAAGTTAAACAATTTATGATTTGGAAATTGTATCATAAAGTTATGATCGATTGAAGATGACTGGTGGCGCATATTCGACTGAATTTTCTGAAGCATGGAGCCGACTTTAGAAGCTCATATCCTGTAATATATAGAGAGTTATATGATGCACAACCTATCAAATGAAATAACTTTGAGTCTAATTTCTAAATATTCAAACCGTGTGTCATTTGGATATTTTCACAAGGAGTTATGGTCGTTTTAATAGAAGGTGTACAGTAGTAGAAAATGGTAACATGATGTACAACCTGCACAGCACAAGGTACAACTCGTTGAAGCATGGGCAGATTGTTTTAAACATAAGTTTTAGCCCATTTCTTTCATTTCTTTCATTTTGCTTGGACAATTTTAGAGAGATCAAGGAGGGATTTTCACCAAGCAACTTTAGGTAAGTGATTTCTTCCTATTTTTGAGTTAAATATGTGATCTTACATGGATTTAGACACGAAAATCAGTAGAAAAAGGTGGAGTTAGGGCTTGAGATTATGAGACCTTCTAGGGATGATTTGAAGGGTCAAACGAACTCCGATTTTCGAGTTCTTTATATGTACGGACTCGTGAGATGATGAAAAATATTTTAGTATAAAGTTTTTCAAGTTCCGGGATGCGGGCCTGGGGGTCGAGTTTTGACTGATTTCGGGTTTTGTGCTTAACATCGATATTTTTCAATTGGAATTCATTCGTTTTGCATAATTTGATGATAAAAAATCTGAAATTGGTAGATTTGGAGCACTCGAAAGTTGTTTCGAGAGGCAAGCGTGTTGCAGAGCAGCTTTTCAGGCTAGTTCGAGGTGAGTAATGATTTTAAATGATGTTCTGAGGGTATGAAACCCCGAAATTTCACAGCGTTCGGCTATGTTGAGGTGACATACACGCTAGATGACGAGCGTGTGGTAGAGCACCGTAGGGGATTGTGACTTAGTCCATCCCAAATGTCTATTTTACTGCGTATTTGATAGTTAATTTTTTAATATTATTATATTTTGGGCTAAATGCCATATGTGGGCTTCGTGCCTGTTGTTTGAACTCTTAGGAAATTTTAAATGGTATTTTCCTCACTATTTGATTTCATTCTTGTGCTCAGTCATGCTATGTTTTCACTATTTTCAAAACTCAACTATGTTATTCTGTTTTAAACACATTAAATAATATTTTGAGCCGAGCTTCATGTTTTACTGATGCCCAAGGGGCTTATGAGATTCTGACTGAGTAAGGCTGAGGTCCTATATTGTAAGGATACTTTTGGGTTGGGCTGTACGCCGCGACAGTGATACACTGATTATGATAATGAGTCTGAGGGCTTGATATTTGTACGCCACGAGGTGGCTTGAGATTTGATATGAGGCCGAGAGCCTGTATATGATGCAACGAGATGGATTGATATTGCGCTTGAGCCGTAAGGGGCCCCTCCCGGAGTCTGTGCACCCCCAGTGAGTGCGAGTAACCATTGTGATATGAAATATAGCCCGAGGGGCTGGTATTGTTCTGTGATATTGCCCGAGGGGATGATTCTGTTGCTAATGTGCCTGAGGGGAAGTTATTATGCGTTTACTTTTATGTTGTTCTTCCTGTATATTGTTTAATTGTTTAAAGAATGTTCGTAATTTCACTGCTTAATTATACTTACTGATTTTGCTATGCCACTTTATCTTAATGTTGTGCCTTACGTGGTTTTATATTACTCAGTCTTTATTTATTTTTATTACTCACTTAGTTTGAGTATTCACTTTACTTCCTGCACCCTGTGTGCAGATTTGGACGCTACAAGTCCTGCTCCTGAGGGTTGATAAGCAGGTCTTCGAAAATTTACTAGGTAGTTTCTTGGCAATTCGCAGCCCAGTGCATTCTCCCTCTATCTTAGTTTTCTTTTGATTAAGTTATGTAGTAGTGGATTGGACTTCAGACTTTTAGTATTGCTTTAGATGCTCATCACACCCCGATGTTGGGCTGTGTTGGTTTTCTTATTTCGCAACTTATACTATTAATTTGGGATTTTATTTCTACTAGAGACTTGGTATTTATTATTTTAACTCCTTAAAGTGAATTGGAAGTGTGTCGGCTGGCCATGTCTTCACAAGAGTCGCCTTCGCGATCGGGTTTGGGTTTAGGGTCGTGATAACTTGGGACGTAATTTTTTGTCATGACCCAAAATCCACCAGTCGTGATGGCACCTAACTCAACCCGCTAGGTAAGCCAACTAACAATTATCCAATTCTATTTAACTTAATAAAACATTTAAACAATAGAATTATCTAAATCTTCTACATTTCCCAAGAACTGGTAGTACATATCATGAGCTTCTAAGAATAGAATTTACAAATTCGATATGAAGTAAATAGATATTCTGTTCAAAAATTACATAAACAAAGTTTATAAATCTAATGCTACCGTGAACAAGAGGCAGCTACAGCAATAGCATAAGTACGCCTTCAAATCCAACAACCATCGATCGCAGCAACCTCAGCATCCAGGATCTGCACACAATGTGTAGGAAGTGTTGTATGAGTAAAATCGACCCCATTTACTCAAAAAGTAACAAACCTAACCTTAGGTTGAAAGTAGCGACGAGCTGGTGCATAGGTCAGGTCCAACACAAATAACCAACAGTAGTTCATATAGTGTACAACAAATAAGTGCAGAAATAGCTCAGAAATAAGGTGCTTAGCCTTTTCATTGTTTTTCCGAATACAGTTCCACTTTTCAAGTACACCAATGAAAACCCAAATCTTCTACCAAAAACGTTAAAAACATGAGAAAGTTAAATGTTGTAACTTTTTCCTGAAAATTCCTTTCCATAATAGGTAGACCTGTTTCATTTTCTTTTTCAAATAACAAGTGCAAAATACCTCTTTATAACCACATATAAATGTATGTACAAAGTCATGAATGACGTGATACCGTACAACATGAGAAAAAATGTATCTGTATGCATGTATGCCATATGTGCATGCCAATGCCATGTACCTGAGAGATAAATCATGTACTCACACTCTCAGAGTACTCATCCTCACTATATCATACCTTCCACTCATCATAATAAACCATTCGGTACTGTATATAGCCCATACGGCCCAGGGAAGATCCATCTCGGAATATATACATCACTGACTATAAGTCACCCAGTACCGAGGAACAGGTCAATCCAGCCTCATAGAGAAGATCTATCTCTATACCAAGGGAAGGTCCATCCCTAAATATAATCAACCGCACTCACTGGAGGTGTGCAGACTCTGGAAGGGCTCCTACAGCCTAAGCGCTATAATCTGTACGGACAACTCACGTGATGCACGGACAACTCACATGCTATAGCATCAATATCAGAATTCGCACGGACAACTCACGTGCCGCACAGACAACTCACGTGCCATAGTCTCAACATCTCACAATCAGGCCCTCGGCCTCACTTAGTCATCAATCTCTCGAGTCTCACTTACAGGCTCACAATGTCATGAAAACTGACCCGGAACAATGATATGATGTATCAATAAGTAACAACTGAGACCGAGATATGATATGAATACATGAATGTGACTAAGTATGAAATATCAATGAATTCAATGAGATGACAGCAAGAAACGACCACTATGAGTCATAACAATAATAGCATAATGCCTAAGTATAATATTTAGTATGATTTGATAGCTCAGATACTTAATCACATGGCAAAAATACAGATATCAACAAGAACAGGGCCCCCATTCAGTGCCCTGGAAACAACAGAGTCCCAATTCATAGGGTGCACGCCCACACGCCCGTCACCTAACATGTACGTCACCTCAACACCATATCACATAACATATAAATTCGGGGTTTCACACCCTCAGCACTAAGTTTAGAAGAGTTACTTATCTTAAATTAGCCAATTCCGATGCCGAACAAGCCTAATGATGCTCCAAGAATGCAATCCCGCGCGTAACGATCTACGAACCGCTCAAAATTAGCCAAAAGCAATGCAAATACATCAGATAAAGCCTAAGGAAGCAATTAAAGTTGATAAATATCATGTTCTACATCAAATCCCAAATCCTACCAAAAATCACACCCGAGCCCATGCCTTAAAACTCGACAAAACTTGCAAAATCCGACAACCTATTCAATTACGAGTCCAACCATACTATTTTCAATCAAATCTGACTCCAAATCGGTGTTCAAAACTCAAAAATTCATATTATGAAACTTTAGGCCAAAATCCCCAATTTCCTCTTTCAATTCATCAACCAAAAGCCAAAATCGAAGATAGATTCATGAAATATAACCAAGACTGAGTGTAGAACACTTACCCTAATCCTTGTGATGAAAATTTCTCCAAAATCGCCCCAATCCGCACTTGGAAATTTGAAAATGAAGCTAAAAGCGGGAACCTGTCCAACATTTCTGCATCTGCGGACACATTAGCAGCTTTTGCGGCGTCGCTTCTGCAACAAATACTCTGCTTCTGTGGAACCCACTAAAATCCGCATCTCCACACCTGCACTCCTTATCCGCTTTTGCGACCTTGTAGGTGCAAAAAAGACCTCGCACTTGCATCCTTCCCACCGCACCTAAGGCATCGCACCTGCGGCAATAGCCTCGCAGGTGCGATTACACCAGCATCAGACTAACTTCAATAATGAGCCAACCTTAAAACTTGATCCAATAACCACCCGAACACACCCGAGCCTCTCGGGATCTGAACCAAACATGCCAACAAGTCACATAACATCACATGAACCTAATCGAGGCCTTAAAGCATACATAACAACATCAAAACGATAAATCACACCTCAATTCGAAATCATTGAACTTTGGAACTTCAACTTTCACAACTAATGCCGAAACCTATCATATCATGTCCGATTGACCTCAAATTTTGCAAACAAGTCACATTAGACATTACGGACCTGCTACATCTTCCAAAATAGGAATCCAACCCCGATATCAAAAAGTCCACTCCCGGTCAAACTTTCTAAAATTCCAACTTTTGCCATTTCAAGCCAAATCCTACTACGGACCTCTAAATCACTATCTGAATGTGCTCATTAGTCCAAAATCACCCAATGGAGCTAACGAAACGACCAGAAATCCAACCCGAGGACAAATACTACAAAGTCAAAACTTGATCAAACCTTTCAAATTTAAAGCTTCTAGCTGAGAATCGTTCTTCCAAATCAATAATCTGAAAACCAAAACCGACGATTCACATGAGTCATAATACATCATATGGTGCTACTCATGCTCACAAACAACCGAACAAAGTGCAAATGCTCAAAACGATCGGTCGGGTCGTTACATTTTTATTACCATAATTATTCTAGAGTATCTAGTTTTGTTTATTTTATCGTTAAATTTTATCTTTCTGGTTTCTTTCTTATCATGTTATTAAACTATTTCAATTTTTGTTCTTTCAATTTTATAAGCGAAGTCATGATTTATTTAACTCCTATATTGTTTCAAGTTTTAATATATTATTTGATCAATGATTTTGAGAAGAAAAAAAATTCATTTGTTATTATATTGCATTTTTTAATAATAATTTTTTACGAGTGTTATAAAACAATAAAAGAAGAAGAAGAATATTTCAGAGAAAAGTAGGGAGAGAGAATTCTTATTGATTATGGTATGAATTACAATAGAATAGGATCCCTCTATTTATAGCAAAAGAGTAACTTAGCCACCAAGTAAAATACCTGAAATCTCTCTAACATATAGACATTCGCCTTAAATAAAACTCTATGTATAACACTCCCCCTTGAATATCTATTCAACAGATAATGTACCTCATTAAAACCTTAACTAAAATAAAACCTAGTGAGAAAATAAATTCAAGAGAAGGAAAAAGAGTACACATGTTTAGAAATATGCCTTTTGATTGCCTCGTTAAAAATCTTGCAAGGAAAACCCTTTGGGACAAAACCTTGTAAGAGAAAAAAGTGTACACCGTATATTAACACCCCCTGATGAGAGCATCAATTCATAAACCTTCGCATTCCAATCTTGTGCACCATCTTCAAAATATCATTGGTAGAGATTTGTTAAGCAAATCAACCATATTGACTTGGATGAATATTTTGCACCTTAAAATCATCATTCTTGATAGATATATAATATATTCATATAATGTCGTAGAATGGCTCTTCAATATCTCCATTCTGGCTATCACATTATCATGCTTTTAGTTACAAAAAGATGCATATGTACACAAATTGCACTTAGGATGTGGTACTTCAGGACCAAGAATTGTATATGTTTCAAGAGATTTAAATCCTTCAGAGATTGCCATATAAGCCATAAAAATTGACTTTAGATGCATATCAAGTTTTTATATCATGCTAGACATATAAGATAAATAAAGGTGATTAAACACATCATTGACTTTATACATTCAAGTGTTTGAACTGCATGTCCAAAACTATATGTCTTTCGTATGAAACAAGTCCTATTCAAATTGTATCTCTTTCATTTGGCCAATATTTGTGTGTCTATATTCGATAGACTTAAGATCCGCATCTATACTTTGCGCTATCATAGATGTCATCGACGAACATTTTATATCAATTCTAGTTTTTTTTTCCATAAAAACATGACATAGAGATCTCTTCATTCATATTTTCAGGTACCTGAATCTCTCCTGAGATTTTATGAAGTTTTATGTCATGTGATCTCCTAGATCACTTACCTCCTTTATTATTATCATTTGCTCATCTTCGTTATCAAGAAGTTTATTTGAAACCGATATGCCTATACTTTTTAAGCGTACCATAGACTTTGTCCTTCTAGGACTTAATATGAGCATTTGCAATAAGAATATAGTTACTTTCTTTGGGTCAGCAAATGCGTCTGGCATGCTTTACAATATATTGTAAATGAATTATCTTTTTATGAGTTTCAAGTTCATATTATCTTATTCGAGGATCTAGATGTATAAATGATAGTTCATTCTACATAACTTTTTCTCAACTGTTTATCATATATCCCCCTCATATTAGAAAAGCTAACTTGTTTCCTCAACTTTGAGAATCCATCTTTGTGCGTTATGGTATTAATCAAAATATACCCCGCACATCAATAATAATAAGATGGAATTATTTGGTTCCTGATTTTGAACTACTTGTGAGGGGAGAAAGTAATATACTTTGGTATATAACGTATATCAAACTTATATAGATAACTTTGTTCTCATAAGCAGTTGTTTATCTATTAAGTGGAGGCACTCAATAAATCATTTTGCTAAACTAACTTATCAAGATAAACAATCTTGAATAGAAAATATGGAAATTATGCTCGAAATAAATTTAATTACTGAGCAAGTTACCTCGCAAACACCGGCCATGTTGCAGGTTAATAATAATCGCACATGTAACCATCTCATATATGCATCTTATATGGTATACATGACAGGTGAATGGACTCATATTCACCTTTGATATTTTTAGTATTCATGAGATTCGATTCCAATTTTAGTTGGTCTATTAATTAATGAGAACAAGTAACATAAGAGAATTCATAAAGAACTTTCTAGTTCTTTAATATTTACCCAAGTGAATTTTCACGACCCAATTTCCATTACAAGCCGTGATGGGACCCAACATCGTTGTTAGGCAAGCCAACAGTTATCAAACTAGTGGTTTCCCATTTAAATAAATTACTAGGTGGATATTACTTTCTCTATATTAAAAGTATTTAGAATCTTGCAAGTGGAACACAATTAAATGGAAGCAAATGAGTACAAATCATAATCATATAAACAAATCCAAAATCATATGTTGACTAGTGTGTATGCCAAGACCTGGTCTCACAAGTAGAACATACAAAAGAATGCTAGCCTATTGTTTGAAAGGAAATAGATAGAAAAATAAAGCATAAGAGAGACTCCATCTGCTGCAGAACGGCTCAGAAGGCAGCTCACCATGAAGTCTCGAGATGGGGATCAAATCTGTGCACCAGACTGGTAATCAGATACACCTGCCTGAGATCATGTACAATTAAGTACAGAAATGTAGCGTGAGTACATAAATAATATATACCCAGTAAGTATCTAGTCTAACATCGAAGAAGTAGTGACGAGAGGTCAACTCCGACACTTACTATGGCCAACAATATAATAATATGAAGTTCTAATTAAGCATGTTATGTAGAAGTAATAATAAAACTCATAATAGGAAATACTGAACAATGCTTCACCATATTTAAGAACCCAAATCACTTCCCTCATTTAAAACAATTTATCTCTCAAGCAACAAAGCTATACCAATTATAAAAAGGGGCTTGTAGTTCTATGTCACACATAAAACTCCACCGAGGATGTTCGGCCCGATCCAACATAAATATAAAATATGCACTGCCGAGGGTCGAATGACGCGAACCATAAATGCATCTATTAATCTACCGAGGTGATCGGCTTGCTCCTATGAGAGTAGTAGAAGGAATTACCCCACTCGCGGATCATACTTGTTACGCGATCAAATATAAATTTATCAATAAATCATAACCCTTTCTTGATTCTTTTCAAAATAAAGACAATTCAACTTAAAGCTTTTAAATCCTTAAAAATCCTCAACTTAGTTCCATTTGATACAATTAACATATATAATCAAGTAACAGTATCCACAAAGCATGGTGTAAACATAAAACTACCCAGACATAAACATTAATAGTAGATACGTACGGACACTCGTCACCTCGTGCATACGTAGCCCTCCAAAAATAATAATACATATTAAATAAGTTCACCTAAGGGGTAAATTCCCCCTTTCAAAGTTAGAAAAGAGACTTACCTCGTCTCAAGGCCTACATCCCAATTCAAGAATGCGCTCAAACCTCCAAATTTGATGCCAAACGACTCGAAACTAGTCAAAGATTACATAAATCAATAAATCTATGCTCAAAACTTCATATCTCCACTATTAAAGTGATTTTTAACCAAAGTACAAGATTTCTAAAATTCACCCCCGGTCCCACATGCCCGAATTGCGAAATTTTTTGAAGAAAGTTGTTATCCATAGCCTTAGGAACATAAATATATGATTTTTACTAAGTTCCATAACCATTTTTATGGTAAAATCCCATTTTTGTTAAACCCTAGGTTTTTCATCTAAACCCATGATGTCTACCAATTTTAATGTTAAAATCTACCCACAATCTATGTATTAAACTCACATTAAGTAAAAATTACTTACCTCATTGATAGGTTATATGTGTATCTCTGTTATGTTTTGATGATCTAACAAACTTACTATTAAGAACCAGATAAGGAACCTGTTACACATCCTCAAGAACATAAGATTAGCAAGTTTCCAGTTGGGGACACAATTCAACTCTTCAGAGTCAAAGGAATAGCAGAAGGAACAACTGAAGGAACATGTCCCTACCAGTTCCCGAGCTGACTGTACAAGTCAACTCCCCCAGCTGTAAAATTGCTGCCTACACATGCTATTATGTGGAAACAGTGTAGCAGTTAACTTTATGGGGAATGCCCTTCACCTAACATGCTTGCATTAGCCAAGTGATGTCACAAATGAGATAACATCAAGAAAACGTAAAAAAAAATTAATTGCATATTCAAGAACTTATCAAGCATTCTCTCAAGTGAGTGTCCATCTTGCAAGTGATTCTCAAGGGCATCAAGAACAAAGAACAACATAGCGACGGACCAGTTTCCCATATTGAGTCATTATATGTCCTTAGTTGTGTTGTATCTTTGTTGAAGTTCTTACTTGTAATTCCTACTTAGCTTACTTAGAAGCAATGTGTAGGAAACCCTTTGTAAATCATAAACCCTTGTATTTGTGTCTTGACTAGAGTTAGTCGAGTTCTGAAGTCTTTGTAATAGAGTTATTAAAAAGTGGCTTGTAATAGTTTTGATACAAGTTAGTGAGTGATAAGTCTTTGTAATAGTGTTATTACAAAGTGGCTTGTAATAGTGTAGTTATAAGTTAGTGAGGGATTAAGAGGTTAATTCCTAGGTTACAATAGGTTGTAATCTAAAGATTGCTCAGTAGTGAAGTTGAAATCCTACAAGGGTAGGTCGGGGTTTTCAATCCCGTTAAGCTGGGAGTTTTTCCACATAAAATTCCTCTATGTCATTTACTTACTACAGTGTGCTTGTGTTCTGTTAAACATGATAGAGAACTTGGTTCTCTATAGAGTTTGGTTGATCCTTAAATTTTATCAATTGGTATCAGAGAGGCTTCTTTCTAAAAGGTTAACACCTAGAAAGGATATATATGGATGCTCAACCAAACTTCATGGAAAGTCAATCAATTGATATACCACCAAGATTTTAGAAAATGGTTTGTAGAAATGGAGATATTCCTAAGAAGGGAAGCTTTAGAAGAGACACTAAAGGATATGATTATTGTCACAAGTGCAAAAAGCCAGGAAATTTCATCAAAGATTTTCCTCTCCACAATCAGGACCATTACAAACCCAATACTAACAAGATGGTAAAGAGGAACCAGTCCCCGACTGAAAGTTCAAGAGAAGAGATGTCGTTGATAATATTGTAAAGCAAGCTCTGATGCCTGGGGAGATTCCTCTAGCGAATCTGAGGGTGATGATGAATAGGCAGACACCTCCATGATGGCCGTTGAAAGAAGAGCTGCAAAATATGATTCCATATTTGCATTAATGGCAAAACCAGACGAGGATGAATAAGATGATGATGATAAGGTAAACTTCTTAGATGTTCAAAAAAATCTAAAGTATTATTCTCCAAGAAAACTTATGTCTTTGGAAAATATTTTAATTGATGTGTATCATAGTCTTATAAATGATAAAGATGCCTTAACTGTGGAACTGTGAGAAGTAGAATAATCGAGAGAAGATCTAGTAGTTGTGGTGTCTAAAGAAAGAAAAAGATTCCTTAACTAAATAAATTGCAAACATAGGACATGCGAGAGATGATCTAGTGGTTGTTGTGGTCAATCTAAAAGAGACCATTTAGTATGCTACAAATGAGAAAGAGGTTTTAACTGAGAAGGTTGATAATATTGAGCATGAGAGAGATGACCTATTAGTGGTGGTTGTAGACCTAAAGGAAAATATTAAGGAACTAAAAAGGGAAAGTAAGCCTAGGAACACCAAAAAAGGGAAGGAAGTTGTAAATGAAGCACACCTTAGGCTTGAAGATGAGTTAAATCAATGAAGTCTAATCTGTGTGCAGAGCTTCAGAAAAATAGGCAACTTCAGGAAGACCTAGGAAAAGTGAAGAGTGACCTAGAAAAATCTTTTAATTGGACCTGGTCCTCTGATGCAATCACTGCTATATATACAAACTGTGGGGAAACTGGCATGAAATCGGGTTATAAAGGGAAAGACTCCCTACAACCCTTATAACAAGTACGTTACTGTACCTGGCAATTGGCTTTGCACTCGCGTGGCAATACTGGGCATTTTAAGGAAACCTGTAAGGCCAGATTCCAATCTCAACAGAAAATCAAAGTTTTTGCTGAAAAAGTAACTACTGTTAGGGAATCTGGTCCTTCACATAAAAAACGTATAATGTCTGCTTGGACCAAAAAACCCATAATTCACCCCTTTCCTCATTACAAGGGACCCAAACTTATTTGGGTTCCTAAATCTAACCCTTGATTTACTTGTGCCTGGAACAGGGATAAGGAACAGCCAATAATGGTACTGGATAGCGGCTGCTTGAAGCACATGACTGGAAGTATAAATGATTTCCTTTCACTAAAGGCCCTACAGGGAGGGAGTGTATCCTTTAGAAATAGTAAGAAGGGATACATTCTGGTAGTTTGAAGTATCGGGAAGTCTCTTTCCTACTCTATTGAAAATGCGTACTACGTGAAGGGGTTGAAGTATAACTTGGTGAGTATTTCCCAAATCTGTGACAAGGGTAACAAAAATAGAATTTGTATCTAAAATATGCATAGTCACAAATCTATGTTGCTAACTTTGAGTCATTGCAAGATGGGGATCTTAGCTGTCTGAGTGTTGTTGATGATAAGGCTGAGCTATGGCACAGAAAGCTAGGTCATGAATGTTTCACGCTGCTGAACAAATTGGTCAAGAAGGACTTGGTTCATAGTTTGCCCAAGTCAAGCTTCAAGGATTACAGGGTGTGTGATGCATATGTAAATGGAAAGCAAGTCATATCCTCTTTCAAGCCCAAAAAGGAAGTTAGCATCTCAAGGCCACTTGATCTCCTCCATCTGGATCTTTGTGGACCTATGAGGGTGCCAAGTAGAGGAGGAAATAGGTACATATTTTCGTCATTGTGGATGACTACTCCAGATTTACATGGACCTTGTTCCTCAGAACTAAAGATAAGACTTCAGCCGACATAGAGGAACCTGGTCCCTTAATCACTATCACGACCCTAAAAAAAATCGACCCGATCGTGATGGCACCTATCATGAAACTAGGCCAGCCGACACGGTTCCCAAATCAAACCATTATTCTATAAAAATCATTTAAAACCATTAGTTAACAAAAAATCTAATAGTATAAGTCTAAATTAACCAATGCAAAATAAATACACAAGCCCGATATCAGGGTGTCACAAAAGTCATAAGCAACAACAAGATCCGACTGAGTACAAGAAAGGCTATCATAGTCCGGAAATACGATTACTAAGAACAGTCTGAGTAAAGTAAGAAGGACAAGTGCAGGGCTGCGAACACCAAGAAAATACCTTGCCAACTCCGAAGACCTGCTGAAAAAGCACTCAATGCTCACAATCACGACTTGCAACTCCTGGATCTGCACACAAGGTGAAGGGAGTAATGTGAGTACGCCAACTCAATAAGTAATAAAAGTAAAGAAAGACTTAGAAGTAAGAAAACACGTAATCCACATCATAACACTACAATAAAACAATACGTGTTTAAAATAGTACATAAATCGTATACCTCGTAAAAGCAGACTCAGTTTCAGTAAAACCTCCTTTAAAAACTTCTTTCAATAGTTCTAAACAAGTGATAAGAATAGTGAGTAAAAACAATAGAAAACGTAAACCGCCTTTCAAGCAAAAACATGTACCACAAACCGGCCCTCGGGCATAATATCAACAGAACCAGCCCTTCGGGCTACCTCACAATCACTCTTAATCAGCCCCTCGGGCATAACATGAATCAAGAACCACCCCTCGGGCAAAACATGGATCAAGAACAACCCCTTGGGCAACAATATGAATCAACAATAGCCTCTCGGGCTACATCACATCACTCACACTAGGTACCCGCGCTCACTGGGGTGTACAAACTTCGGAGGGGCTCCTACAGCTAGAGCACTATAACAAGCCATATTGTGGCATAATCAAACAGGCCCTCGGCCTCATAACAATCACAAGCCACCTCGTGGCATAAATCAATCAGGCCCTCGGCCTCAAATATCATCAATCAGTAACAACCTACTACGGAGTGTAGCCCGATCCCATAATATCCTCACAACACAGGCCCTCGGCCTCCCTCAGTCAAAAATCTCTCAAGCCACTCGACCAACAGTAAAACATGATGCTCAACCCGAAATATCATTTAAAATAACAAAACGAAGTAAATACGACTGAGTTATGAAAATAGTAAAGTATAACATGACTAAGTATAGATATTAAGTCAAAATAATGAGGAATAGTAGTGAAAAGCCCCTAAGGGTCCAAAACAGTTGACACGTGGCCCAAGCATCACATTCTGCCCAAAAAATAGTAATACTTTCCAAAACACAATGATATCAAATAATTTTCAATCAAATATGTGACTCAACAGTCGTACAGGATAGAGCAAGTCAAAATCCCCAATGGTGCACGACCCCATGCTCGTCACCTAGCGTGTGCGTCACCTCAAAGTAGCACAACGATGTGAAATCCGGGGTTTCATATCCTCAGGACAATATTTACGATCATTACTTACCTCAAACTGGATGAAATTCTACTCTGCAATGCCCTTGCATCTCAAATTGGCCTCCGAATGCTCCGAATCTAGCCACAACAATTCGATACAATCAACACGAGCTAAAGGAATCAATCCCATAAGAAAATGCTATGCTTAAGATCAAAAGTCAAAAAGTCAACTCAGAAGTTGGGCCCCGGAGCCAACATCTCAAAATCCAACCAAAGTCACAAAATTCGACAAACCACTTGATTACGAGACTAACCATACTAGTTTCACTCAATTCCGACTTCGAATCAGCTTTCAAATCTCAAAAATTCATTTTATGAAGTTCTACAATTTTATTCCCAAATTTTCATCCCAAATATCTACTCAAATTACGAGACTAACCATACTAGTTTCACTTAATTCCGACTTCGAATCAGCTTTCAAATCTCAAAAATTCATTTTATGAAGTTCTACAATTTTATTCCCTAATTTTCATCCCAAATATCTACTCAAATGATGAATCCAACGTTATAATCATGTATTTTAGCCAAAATTAAGTTAGAATCACTTACCCCGATGGCTTTTCTTGAAAATCACTCGAAAAATAGGTAAAGCCCGAGCTCTCTAGGTCAAAATATGAAATAAAACCCCAAATCTTGTATTTATAGTGCACCTCTCGGATTCCCATCACCACTACTACGGTAAAACCACCACTGCCGCGGTAAAACCACCGCTGACCGTGGTAAAACCACCGTTGACCGTGCCTCTAGTGGCTGCACAGACATGCCTTAGTATTTTGGCCATAACTCTCTCTACATATGCCCGAATTATAATTTCTATACCTTTCTGGACACTAGACACAAAGGGCTACAACTTTATTTTTTGAATCATCTCAAAATTACTTATAGATCAAAAGATATAGGCTTCCGAAGTCGGACTAAAGAACCTGTGAATTCTCCCCTGGACTGCCTCAGCGCTCTTTTTTCTGCCTCAACGGTAAAACCTCCGCCCCAGCAGTAGATTTAAGCACCAGAACCATTGCCTGAGTTCCGGTGACGCCCGGACTTGCTCAAAACTCGCCCGTAATACACCTGAGGCCCTCGGGACATCAACTCAAACATACCAACATTTCCCATAACATCCTTAACACTTAGTTGAGCCTTCGAATCACTCAAAGAAACACCAAATCAACTTCGGATTCAAGCTTAAGAACGTAGGAACTTTCAAATTCCACAAACATCGCCGAAAACTATGAAATCATCTCTGAATGACCTAAAATTTTACACACATGCCCCAAAATGACACAATGGACTTACTCCAATTTTCGGAATTCTATTCCGACCCTGATTTCAAAATTTCCACTACTGACCGAAAATGCCAAATTTCCGATTTCGCAATTTAAGCCTAAATCTACCACGGACCTCCAAATTCCACGGACGCGCTCCTAAGTCCAAAATCACTTAACGGAGCTAACAGAGTGTTCAAAATTCAAATTCATCAAATACTAAAAAGTCAAAAACTTGGTTAAACCTTTCAAATTTAAAGCTTCAAACTTAGATTTTTTCTTCCATATCCGCTCCGATTAACCTAAAAACCAAAATCAATGATTTTCATCAGTCATAATATATCATACGAGGCTAGTCATGCCCGAGAACTAAGGAGCGAAGTGCAAGTGATTAAAATGATTGGTCGGGTTGTTACAATCACAATGTCTGAAGTAGAAAATAGGGTTGTGGATGTTGTACATGGAACTCCAGCTGCTGAGGTGAGGAACATGACACATAGATCAAATTCAGAAGAACTTGGATCCTCTCTTAATGAGGTTTAAATGTCCAACTAGAAGCACAAGAGCTCACGCCATCTTCAAAACATAATCCCTCTGCTTGATTCAAGAATTCAAACCAAATCAAAGGCAAGAAAGTCACTAGCCTTCTCAGCCTTTCTCTCTCAAATAGAGCCCAAGAATATCAAGGAAGAATTAAAAGATGTAGACTAGATTACAGCTATGCAAGAGGAGCTCCATCAATTTGAGAGGAACAGTGTGTGGAACCCGGTTCCACGACCGGCTAACAGAACTGTTATAGGAATCAGGTGGGTATTCAGAAACAAACTTGATAAGTTTGGAAGCATATTTTTAAAATCGACAAGGCTTTGTATGGGTTAAAGCAGGCTCCCTGTACTTGGTATGAAAGGTTGTCAAAATTCCTTTTAGAAAATGGCTTTACAAGAGGAAAAATTGACAACTCTCTTTTTCTAAAGAAATGAGAAAGTAACTTGATCATTGTGCAGATCTATGTTGATGACATCATCTTTGGAGAACCAATTAACTCTCTATGTGAAGAATTTTCAAACTAATGGGAAGTGAGTTTGAAATGATCATTATGGGTGAATTGAATTCTTCTTGGGTTTACAAGTGAAGGAAAATCCCAAGGGGACAATGACAAGTCAACAGAAGTACATCAAGGAGCTGCTGAGGAGATATGACAAGGAAGGATCAAATATCATTGATACTCCCATTGCCACAGCCTCTTGCCAGGACATAGATGAACCTAGTTCCTCTTTGAATGAGGCCATTAGAGTTCTTAATCTAATTCAAAGGAATATCATCTGAAGCCAGCCAAGAGAATTCTAAGATATCTCAAAGGGATGCAAGACCTGGTTCTCTACTATTCCTCAGAAGATAACTTTGACTTAATAGGGTATTCTGATGCTGACTATGATGGGTATCTGGTGGATAGGAATAGCACTTCTGGCATGGCACATTTTTTGAGTTCCTATCTAATCTCATGGGGTACAAGGAAGCAAAACTTGGTGGCACTCTCAACTGCATAAGCGGAATATGTAGCAGCTGCTTGTTGTTGTGCTCAATTGTTGTGGATCAAACAACTGTTGGAAGAATTTGGAGTGCTCTCTAGCTGTGTACCCCTCCTATGCGATAATACAAGTGCACTCAGCATGGCCAAAAATCCAGTTCAATATAAGAGAATAAAACACATTGATGTGCGTCATCACTTTCTCATAGACAATGTTGAAAAAAGGCTCATATGCATGAAATTTTTGCAGAACAGAGGATCAGATTGTAGATATATTCACCAAATCCTTGAGCAAAGAAAATTTTGAAAGAAATCACTTGGTACTGGGGTTGATAAAACCCAACTGAGAACCTGTTCCCTCGATGAATGTCTACGAAAGAGATATACATGTAAAATAGATAAAAAGTGTTTTCTGGCACAGTCTAACTCATCTCTATACCATTCCAGGTAGACACGCATGACAATTATATAGCAAAGAAGCAGCTAATGCACTGCACATTGGTCAAAGGATGAGGCTTACATTTGCAAAAACTATCAGGGAACCTGGTTCCCTCGACACAGGCTAGTAGTTCCTCTGTACTTTCATGCATAACTTTTAAACGGCTTAAATGGTGCCACATCATCAATTATCAATTTCTTTTGTTTCCCGCTACTTGAACCCAAACATCTCGCGTCTTTATGAACCGACCTCACTACCCAAATTGCCACCCACTCCTAACTATTTCCTTAACCCTATTAAATAACCCCTCTCAGTCACTTCACAACTATCCATATCAATGAATTTGAGTCTATTTTAAGGAAAACTAAAAAGGAAAAGAAGAAGAGGAGACTTGTGAAAGATGGAAAGGTTGTCAATAAAAAGGCAGTGCCTCCTACACAAGTTGTGAATATTGATGATGATGTTGAAGAGGAACCTGGTTCCTTTGTTTGTAAGTCCTCAAAGAACCCTCCTGTTCCAAAAGCCAAAAGGGAGTTTTCTGTGGTTAGAAAGGAGTTAAGAAGGGTTGAGGGTGAAAAATCAGCTAAAAAGAGAGTGAGATGGGTGTGAGAAATGTCGAGGGTGAAAAATCTAGTGATAATCTGGTTGAAAAGTCTGGTGAGCGTATGGTTGGGAAGTCTGTTGAAAAAGGGTCATCTACTGAGAAAAGAAAGAGTGCACAAAAATCAATGAAAATGAAGACTGGTGCTAGTGAAGAACCTAGTTCCTTAAAGAAGGTCAAGGTTGATGTAACCAAGGGTTCTGGGAAGGAGAAATTGAATAATCAGAAAGTGTTGTGGGGCCGTACATTTGACCCTGATATTCTAGATATGGATGGCATGCGTCAATTGGTGGAAATTTGAGAATTTCAACAATGGACACACTTGTACACATGTGACAGTCCCAAAGTGTATGAGGAAAAAGTGTGGAGTTTTTATGCCGACTTCTTTATAGTGGAGGACGATCATATTTGTATGATGGTGAATGGTGTTGATTTGTGATGGACTCTACTGTGCTAGGATCTATTTGGGAGTGCCTGCTGAGTGTTTGTCTTCTGTTCAAGGAACCTGCTCTTCAAACTTTAAAAATACTATCTTGAAGGATGCGGTAGTTAAACACGGGGAATGGGCACAGAAGAAGGCCCTCCTTCCAATGCTCCCTAAACAATGTCCTTTTCCAAAGTGTCAAGTTCTTAGTGTCTATCCTCTATTTTAGTTCTGATGACGTGTATGACTGGTACTTTTGTTTTTGCTGCTTTTATTTTGTGGATGTGTTTGGAAACAATTGAACTACTCCCTACTTAAAAAATCCAAATATTAATGAAAGCATCCTCCTTTTGTTGTGTATGCATTGCTCTTATGTTCTGTTTTTAGTCATGTTTGTATGCACATATGTGGCATGAGTTAACTAAGTTGGACTTCTTTTTGCTTAATTCTTGCTACTAATTGTTTTTATGATGCCAAAGACGGGAAAAATAGTTGAGGGGGAACAAGATGGAGAACAGAGTCAGGGGGAATATAGGAAATGCAAATGTCATTCTGGTTCTTAGGGGAAACTTGAATTATAAGTTTGTCATCGTCAAAAAGGGGGAAATTGATAGGTTATATGTGTATCCATGTTATGTTTTAATGATCTAACAAACTTACTGTTAAGAACCAGATAAGGAACTATTACACATCCTCAAGAACATAAGATCAAGAAGTTAAAAATAATTGAGGGGGAACAAGATAGGGAACGGATTCAGGGGGAATATAGGAAATGCGAATGTCATTCTGGTTCTTAGGAGAAACATGAATTATAAGTTTGTCATCAACAAAAAGGGCGAAATAGATAGGTTATATGTGTATCCCTGTTATGTTTTGATGATCTAACAAATTTACTGTTAAGAACCAGATAAGGAACCTGTTACACATCCTCAGAACTTAAGATCAACAAGTTTCCAGTTGGGGACACAATTCAACTCTTCAGAGTCAAAGGAATAGCAGAAGGAACAGCTGAGGGAACAGGTCCCTACCAGTTCCCAAGGTGACTGTACAAGTAAACTCCCCCGACTATAAAGTTGCTGCCTGCACACTCTACACTATATAAATAATGCAGCAGTTAACTTTATAGGGAGTGCCCTTCACCTAACATGCTTGCATCATCCAAGTGATGTCAAAAATGAGATATTAACATAAAGAAAAGGTAAAACAAATCACTTGCACATTAAAGAACTTATCAAGCATTCTCTCAAGTGTGTGTCCATCTTGCAAGTGATTCTCAAGGGCATCAAGAACAAAGAACAACATAGCAACGGACCAGTTCCCCATATTGAGTTATTATATGTCCTTAGTTGTGTTGTATCTTTGTTGAAGTTCTTACTTGTAATTCCTATTTAGCTTACTTAGAGGCATTGTGTAGGAAACCTCTTGTAAATCATAAACTGTTGTGTTTGTGTCTTGGTTAGAGTTAGTCGAGTTGTGGAGTCTTTGTAATAGAGTTATTACAAAGTGGCTTGTAATACTGTTATTACAAGTTGGTGAGTGATTAAGTCTTTATAATAGAGTTATTACAAAGTGGCTTGTAATAGAGTAGTTACAAGTTAGTGAGGGATTAAAAGGTTAATTCCTAGGTTACAATAGGTTGTACTGTAAAGATTGCTAAGTAGTGAATTTGAAATCCTACACGGGTAGGTCATTTCTTTAATCCCTTTAAGCTGGAAGTTTTCTACGTAAAATTCCTTTGTGTCATTTACTTACTGCAGTATGCGTGTGTTGTGTTGAACCTGATAGAAAACCTGGTTCTCTATAGAGTTTGGTAGATCATTAAATTCTATCACTCACAAAGCTAGGTAGAAATCCCCTTCTTAAAAGCTCTCCACTCGCCCAAGTGTGGAAGAAAATTTGATAAAAATGGCCTAAGTCCGTATTAAATGAACCCCCATTGCCCAACGACTGTTGCACCTGCGGTTCATTGGCCATATCTGCGGTCCTGCACCTACAGCAAGACCTTTGTAGGTGCGCCTTTTCCACACCTGGCCGGGCTCCGCATTTGCGAACACGAGGAACCTCATCTGCGAGCCTATTCCACTCTTGTGACCAGATCGCAGGTGCGTAAATTCCTCCGCACCTGCGTTGCCTGGGCTCACTTCGCATTTCTGCTTATGTGGCTCATGGATCACACTTGCGAGATCGCACCTGGGGCTGGCCAAACGCAGGCACTGTTATGACAGAATTGGAGTTTTAGCAGCTGCTCCCAACTTCTAACTTAGTCCGAGTCTCATTTGATCGACACTTGGGGCCCCGCCCCAACATAACTACAAGTTTGAAATCATAAAATAGAGACTTTTGCACATGCAGTGCATTGGCCGCATCTATGGTCCCGCACCTGCTGCAAGACCTTCGTAGATGCACCTTTTCCATACCTGATCGGGCTCCCCATCAACAGACACAGGGATCCGCATCAACGAGCCCATTCTACTCCTGCAGCAGGTGCGTAAATTCCTCCGTACCCACATTGCTTGGGCTTACTTTGCATTTCTGATTCTGTGGCTCATGGCTCACACCTGCGAGCTCGCACCTGCAGCTGGCCAAGTGCAGGTTCGGTTATGATATAACTGGAGCTTCAGCGGCTGCTCCAGACTTCTAACTTAGACCGAGCCTCATTTGGTCGATACTTGGGGCCCTGCCCGAGCATACCCTCAAGTTTGAAATCATAAAACAGACTCGCTCGAACTCTTAGAACGCCCAAAACAACATTAAAATTAAGAATCGCACCCTAAAACTAATTGATTCAAACTTATGAACTTCAAGTTCTTCTATTTTACTTCCAATGCACCGAAACGTACTTAAACTAATCGGAATGACATCAAATTTTGCGTGCAAGTCTTAAATGACATTATGGAACTACTCCTAATTTTGTAATTCCGTTTGGACCTCGATATCACCACAAGCTGCTCTAAACCGGATTTAAGAACTTCTAAACCTTCAAGACCAATTTTCACTATTAGGCGCTGCAACGCTCCCAGTTCATCTAATACCCGATCCGAACATACGACCAAGTTTGAAATTATCATAGGAACCTATTAGAACTATCTGTCACGACCCAATTCCCGAACACGGTCGTGATGGCGTCTCTCGTGAAGACAAGGCCAGCCAACAGAACAACATCACCTCTTTTAACAGTTTCTTAACATGAATAAGACTAAAACATTAATAACATTACCATAAGTGCGGAAGAAAAATGACAAAACAGGGAACCATCTCGACACAGCCCGAAATCGAGGTGTCACAAGTCATGAGCTACTATAGAGTCCACTAAATACAACTACAAGGCCAATAATATACAGAATATAATTTAGAATCAAAGAAAGAAGTCCGGTGCCGCGAACGTTGGCGGTCACATTGCTCAGCTACGATAGCAAAATCTTCATTAAGCTCAAAACCCGCTACAGGGTGAACATTTCACAAATACCTGCATCAGCACACGAGGTGCAGGGAGTAATGTGAGTACTCCAACCCATAGTGTAATAAACATAAATTAGGCTGAGAGTAAAAAATCCCAAATAGGCACAAGATAAGTTATAATCACAACAGTTCACCGGTAATATCAATTAAGGTAACCAACAAAATTAATAATGCTGCAACAAAGAAATAAATAATGACAGTGAAAATATGCAATGCATCACATAAACTGGTATTCTCTAGTACCCACTGCGGCGTGCAACCTGAGACATCCATTTATTTATCATCGACGGCGCTCACTAGGGGTGTGTACAGACTCCGGAGGGGCTCCTACAGCCCAAGCGCAAATATCAAGCCATCTCGTGGCATCAAATCGACGCCCTCAGCCTCATATCAATATCAATATAATACCGTTGGGCGCGGAGCCCGATCCCATAAATATAATACCGCTGTGGCACGTAGCCCGAGATCCCATAATCAGTCCAAAATTACATAAGCCTCTCGGCACAATAGCAAATAAATTATTCAGCCCAAACTTCATTAGAAATATCATTTAAGTCCAAAGTTTTGAGAAAAGTGGCTGAGTTTGCAAAACAGTATTTAATACTAGGACTAAGTTAATTTTTTTGTACACATGGTAAGAAACCAGTAAAACAATCCTTGAAGGATTCAAATAGTTGGCATGAAGCCCCAATTATGATAATTAATGCATTTATTAGGATATTAATTCAACTCCAAGCAAATAGGTAGTGTTTTCATTAAGCGGGACGGACCAAGTCACAATCCCCAACGGTGCTCTACCCCACGACCGTTATTCGGCATGCAAGTCACCTCAATATAGCACTATGAAGTGCAAATTCGGGGTTTTAAACCCTCAACACAGTATTTACATCTATTACTAACCTCGAGCCGGCTACAACTCAAGATCGCGATGCCCTTGCCCCTCTTCAAGCGTCTCAAATCTATCCACAATAATTCGATTCAGCCAATACAATTATACGAATTAATTCCATATGAAATTCTACAACTTTCCAACAAAATTTGAAATTACACCCAAAAATCACCAGTAGGGCCCACGCCTCAGAACTAGACAAAAGTTACGAAATATGAACACCTATCCAACCACGAGTCTAACCATACAAATTTCACAAAATTCTGAAATCAATTCGACCTCGAAATCCTCGAATCAAAATTTCAAATCCCTAGGCCCAAACCTTTGAATTTCACCCCAAAAACAATTAATCTAGTCAGGATATTCAATGATAATCTCATATTATTGACCAACAATAACCAGAAGTGACTTATCTCTAGTTTTCACATGAATTCTTACTCAACAATCACTAAAAACGAAATTGAAGACTAGGGTATAAAACCTTACCCCTTTCATTAAGAACTTGCGGGGTTTCTTGTTGGATTTCAAGGATTGGACAAGATTTTTTTATGAACAAGGCACTTGAGCTTCTTCCTCTCTCTAGAATTGCTTTTCCCTTTCTTTAAAAGCTCCAGAAAATCCCAAAATAATAAACCACAAACGAGTTAAATGAAATAGGGTTCGTGTCTTAAAAACCCATTTTTGAACTAACGTGACGCATGGGGCACCGCGGGGCACGGGGCGGCTGTCAAAAATGTATCTTGAAATGAAATTTCGGACCTTTCTGGAATTCCTACTGGCGCGGCGCGCTGGGCGCCGCTTGGGGCGCCGCGGTAGTGCAAATTTCTGCACTGCTTTGGTAATCTGGTCATAACTTTTTGTAGAAGTGCCCAAATGACGAACGGTCTGAAGCATTGGAAACTAGACTCGGAGATCTTTCATATGATAGGTTGTTCGTCAATAAATCTTTATATATATTCAGATATTCTCGTCCATAGTTTAGTCTTGTGCGTGTTCATTTACAACTTTCGTCTATTATGAAATTTTCCAACTTCAAAAGTTCCCGTTAGCCATCCGAAATCACCCCGAGGCCCCCCCAGGACCTCGACCAAAAGCACTAACATATCTTAAGACATCATCCAAACTTGTTCCAATCATCAAGACACCTCAACTAACTCCAAAACCATCAAATCACATCGGATTTAAGCCTAAGTTCTTCTAAAACTTCCAAAATACGCATTTGATCAAAAACCCGACCAAAACACTTTCGAATCATCTGAAATTTTGCACACATATCCAAAATCACCTAACAAAGCTACAACAACTCTCGGCATTCCATTCCGACTCCCGGATCAAAATCTCACCTATCAATCGGAAATCGCCAAAATACTAACTTCGCCAATTCAAGCAAAATTCTACACTGAACTTCCAAAATCACTTCCGATCACACTACTAAGTCACAAATCACCTCTCGGAGCTAATCAAACCACCGGAATTCACATCCGAGCCCTCTAACTCATAAGTCCACATCTGGTTGACTTTTCCAACTTAAGCCTTCTTAAAAGAGACTAAGTGCCCCATTTCTTATCAAAACCACTCCAAACCAACTCGATCACATAAGATACGGATAATGAAGCATAAAGAAGTTGGAAATGGGGAAAACTGAGCGTAACTCATGAGACGATGGTTCAGGTCATCACATCCTCCCCAACTTAAAAAAATGCTCGTCCTCGAGCGTACCCAGAGTTTTCCTAGAAGCCAACCAATAGCTGAATAACCTTACCATGCATATACCCAGGGGTGATCCCACGTCACCCTATCTTGCAAAGGTCTGATAACGTAACATAGCTGAAATGTCAGAATCCATGTAGTCCATAAACCATCGAACCACATTTCCATTTCCGAAATCATACACAAGGTCAGAACCTCACATCTATATTCAGAATAAGCCCGAACGAGCTGTACTAACCGATACCTGCAACCTCTGGTGCAATTACATGATAGACCACATAACTCAAACGCTTGTAGGGATAACTTTTATTCATAGCAGTTGCACACAACACCCCAATACTGATAGAAAAACTCTTATTAACTAAAGTCTCATCTCAACACTTTTATATACTGCCAATGATAACTAAATCGCGCGGTAAGCCATAACCATTTCCCATATCAACCATTCATGAAGCCACTTCTCCTTTGGCAAATGCTACATCAAATTTATGAGCCGAAGCTCGATATTATCCTTCTAACATGCTAAAATCGAATCTATTTGTATTCATTAATAATCCCTTTGATCTCTTCTAATCCAACACACTACTGTGGTGACATGACACACCAATACATGCCTAAGACACAACTCGCACAGTACGCGCGCTAATAAGCAATAGTCCGAGTATACTAAATTCATGAAAATGACTCAAATGAAAGAGCTGTACCACAAGCTCACTAGTACCGCCACAACACAAGGCTGAGAACCCGTCTCACAACATAAAAATAGAACACCCAAATCTAACTGCGAGGTCATACCTCCACATAACTTAGCTGTCATGCGCGACCCTATTCAGACAATAGTTCACCTGAGACACCCCAAGTCACCATGCTCAAAACCATCAACCAAGCGCAATTTGATGTCTAGTACCACAAGCGAATTATCATGCCCATGGAGAAGTACGTAATATAATGCCATACCAGTAAACCTCACTATTGCACCATCCCGCTACCCTAGAAAGAGAAAATACCTCAAAGAAGACAGCCGCTTTGCAAGTTCCACAAGTACCATCCCAACGATATGATATAAGCTCATCAATCATAGTGGAACCAAGATACATGAATAGAATAATAATAACCAGCTCTTCTATAGCTCACATTGACATCAACTTCACGAGCAACTTAGTTACCAATAACATAATCCACCTGGCACGGTCACAAACCTCCAGTCCAATCATATCATATAGGAGCAATCCAACAAGTACACATGTGTATGCTAACTGAAATAAGATTCTCATGCTCCTGGACTGGCATAAATAACACTCTATATCGTAGGCATGAGCAAACTGTGCGGTCACAGCTCAAATCAGCAAGTTAACACAGAATTAGTAATTACCAATTTGTTCTGGAATCTAGCATCTTGGAAATCTCAAGTATAGTCCATATAGTTCTTAACAAAGTTACGAATACGAGAAACATTATACCTTTAAGCTCAATATCCCACTCCAGGCATATCGTAGCCTATGCATCTTTCAAGCATGAATATTGGCTCGATGCTTGCACACAGCTTCAAACCTCACATATATTCGCGCTCATAGCGCATAGTTATCACCATCAATTAGCTCGACTAGTGCATCCAAAAAGTTTAGATAAGACACTCACCTCAAACATGCCACAATCCCGAAACAGTATATTTTGAGAATTTCCCGTCTCAAAATTCATAGATCACATAAATCATTGTAACTGATCACAACGTCAGTACTCAAATGACTAACACATCCCTCAAGTACGATCATCCCATGATAATTATTTTCAGCTTGTTTCTTCTAGGCTACATAGCAAAATCGAAATATTGGTAGTCGATCAACCAAGTGAGTATTGTAATACCAATCGACATTTGTTGGTTAAAATATAGTGCGCACCATTCTCAGGTCTTACCGAGCAGTTATAACATTCATCTAAATACCTAAAACTGACTATTCCAAACAGAACTCGTGACCTTCCCTTTAAGAATGAACTGCCACCTTGCACATGAAAATATTAAGCAAGTACCATACACCACGTCTATCATGCCATCTTGTTGCAAACACAAAATCTCATTAGAATTTCTGGGCTGTAGGAAAATTTCATTCCGTGCAGTTAGAAATCTTCTATTTGCTCCCATCTAGATGGAGTTCACAATATACAATATGCTCCTCGCACCGTTAGAAGATATCCGTTCGAACTATGGTAAAAACCATCAAGAAAACTTTCAAATCTACTCACACATACCCAAGTTATCAAAATGGAATTCCTCTAGCTTGACCAGGCCATGTAGGTCACCAACCCAAAAATATTGCCACAAAACATCTGTAAAGCATCACGATATACGGTATATGAATCTATAGCTGATGGAAAAACCAACACTGGAGTTGTGGTCAAAGCTATCTTGAGCTTCTGAAAGCTCTTCTCACACTCGCCCGACCATACAAACGGTGCACCCTTCGGAGTCAACTTGGTCAAGGGCGATGCAATGGATGAAAAATCCCTCATAATTGGGATAGAATCAATACTAGGAGTCTTAGCTCCAACATCTCGCACAAAAGCTAGATATGACAGACAACCCTTCCCAATCATACGTTGGGCTTTCAAGAAAGAAATTACTCTGCTAGGAACATAATCAGTCATACCACGCCACTCGATCCTCAGAACACCCGGAATAGCCAAAGTGACTGTCTTAGCATGTCACGGAGATAACAAATTGGTGCCTAGTATAACATCAAGTCCACCATGCTCAATAGTAACAAATCAACTCGGGTCTCCAGACCCCAAATAATCACAACACATGACCGGCACACACGGTCCATAACAACAGTATCGCCCACCGGGGTAGATACATGAACATGTAAAGAAAGAAACTCTCGGGCCGTACCCAAATAATGAGCAAACTACTAGGACACATAAGAATAGGTGGAACCGGGATCAAGTAATACTGAGTCATCGCTGTGGCAGACTAGAAAAATATAGCTCTTAACCGTGCAATCAATATATTTAATAGCAAACTCCCCAACTTGGCTCAAAGCCATAGATCAAAACGCGGTCAAAAAATCATAACGCATATACTCTATTGTTGCCGTAATACCATAGTGAGATTGGAATCACTCCTTCATAAGCTTGTGGAAACACAAATCATCTGAAATTTTAACTCTCCTGCAATTCTTGCATTCACTCACACCACAGTTAAGTCCACTCTCTAGGCGACCAAATTTTTACTAAGTCCCAAATTTTTCAAAAATTTCGGCAGAGTCTCCTTTGTAATTGGGCCTATCCACCTGCCAGAGAATCACCAAAACTATCCTAACAACACATCCACAACTTGATAAAGCATCACAATGTATATCAATAACATTAATCTCAATATTACATGTATTATATTATCAAAACTGATACATGGACATGCGTTGCACCTCTTTGAATCGTAACACATAGAAAATACCTTTCGATCCTCCATTATTGGGCTATTCAACCAAGTAAGAACATTTTCTTTCCTTAATGTTTTAAACCTTCAAGGTGGGATCCTCGACTCATAGATTTCGTCATAATACATTACGCAATCACTTAATCTTCCTGAGTCTAAACTAATACCGTAACATGAAATTTACTTCACTACAAATAGGAAACATGAAAAGATTCTTCATGCACCCATAACTCGGGGCTACACATCCAATCACAATGAAAATCAAACACCTAACAGTTCATCTATCATCCTGCAGCCCTTTCTCGTCGCTTCCCAGTCATGTAGATACATCTCGCAGCACTAACATACTCCTTACATAGCTATCCAACCATCATTTCGACTAATAGGGACAATACCGGAGATATAAGTTCAAAACATTTGCTCGCATAATCAGCACCTTAGTGTTCAAGCCATAGGCAAAGATCCAGCCTCAAGCCCTCCAGACTGGCCTAACATCAAACTCACGGATATCACGTCTCGCCCTTCGATCGAGGAATTTCAAGCCATCAGGGAATATCTAATACTGAGCGCTCGTTCGTGCATATGAACACGTCGAAGGAATTGTAAGAGTTACTTTTTCAAGCTCAATCAAGGACGCACGATAAGGATTCAAGAATGTGAAGTTTTCCTAAAGGTTCTGCAGCCTCTCGAAGATAAATACAGACGTCTCTGTACCAATCTGCAAGACGCCACTAAACCTGCTCATGACTCGCGAGACCTAGTAACCTAGGCTCTGATACCAACTTGTCATGGCCCAATTCCCGATCCTGGTCGTGATGGCGCCTCTCGTGAAGACAACGCCAGCCAACAGAACTATATCACCTCTTTTAACAGTTTCTTAACATGAATAAGACTAAAACATTAATAACATTATCATAAGTGTGGAAAAAAAATGATAAAACAGGGAACCATCCCGACACAACCCAAAATCGAGGTGTCACAAGTCATGAGCTACTACGGAGTCTACTAAATACAACTACAAGGCCAGTAATATACAGAATAGAATTTATAATCAAAGAAAGAAGTCTGGTGCTGCAAATGCTGGCGGTCACCTTGCTCAGCTACGATAGCAAAATCTTCAATCAGCTCAAAACCCGCTACCGGGTGAACAAATACCTGCATCTGCACATGAGGTGCAGGGAGTAATGTGAGCACTCCAACCCAGAGAGTAATAAACATAAATAAAGGCTGAGAGTAAGAAATCCTAAATAGGCACAAGATAAGTTATAATCACAACAGTTCACCGGTAACATCAATTAAGGTAACCAACGAAATTAATAATGCTGCAACAGAGAAATAAATAATGACGGTCAAAATAGGCAATGCAACACATAAACTGGTACTCTCTAGTACCCACTGCGGCGCACAGCCCGAGCCATCCTTTTATTTATCGTCGACGGCGCTCACTGGGGGTGTGTACGACTATGGAGGGGCTCCTACAGCCCAAGCGTAAATATCAAGCCATCTTGTGGTATCAAATCTAGGCCCTTGGCCTCATATCAATATCAATATAATACCGCTGCGGCGCGCATCCCAATCCCATAAATATAATACCGCTGCGGCATGCAGCTTGATCCAATAATCAGTCCAAAATCACATAAGCCTCCCGGCACAATAGCAAATAAATTATTCAGTCCAAACTTCATTAGAAATATCATTTAAGTCCCAACTTCTGAGAAAAGTGGCTGAGTTTGCAAAATAGTATTTAATACTAGGACTGAGTTAAATTTTTTGTACACATGGTAAGAAACCAGTAAATCAATCCCTGAAGGATTCAAATAGTCGGCACGAAGCCCCAATTATGATAATTAATGCATTTATTAGGATATCAATTCAATTCCAAGCAAATAGGTAGTGTTTTCATTAAGTGGGACGGACCAAGTCACAATCCCCAATGGTGCTCTACCCCACGCCCGTTATCCGGCGTGCAAGTCACCTCAATATGGCACTATGAAGTGCAAATTTGGGGTTTCAAACCCTCAACACAGTATTTACATCTATTACTAACCTCGAACCGGCTACAACTCTAGCTCGCGACGCCCTTACCCTTCTTCAAGCATCTCAAATCTATCCACAATAATTCGATTCAGTCGATACAATTATACGAATTAATTCCATATGAAATTCTACTACTTTCCAACAAAATTCGAAATAACACCCAAAAATCACCAGCGGGGCCCACGCCTCATAACTCGACAAAAGTTACGAAATATGAACACACATCCAACCACGAGTCTAACCATACAAATTTTACCAAATTCCGACATCAATTCGACCTCCGAATCCTCGAATCAAAATTTCAAATCCCTAGGCCCAAACCTTCGAATTTCACCCCAAAAACAATTAATCTAGTCAGGATATTCAATGATAATCCCATATTATTGACCAACAATGACCAGAAGTGACTTATCTCTAGTTTTCACATGAATTCTTACTCAACAATCACCCAAAAACGAAATTGAAGACTAGGGTATAAAACCTTACCTCTTTCCTGCAGAACTTGCGGGTTTCTTGTTGGATTTCAAGGATTGGACAAAATTTTTGATGAACAAGGCACTTGAGCTTCTTCCTCTCTCTAGAATTGCTCTTCCCTCTCTCTAAAAGCTCCAGAAAATCCCAAAATAATGAACCTCAAACGAGTTAAATGAAATGGGGTTCAGGTCTTAAAAACCCATTTTTGAACTAACGCGCCGCGTGGGGAGCCGCGGGGCATGGGGTGGCTATGCAAAATGTGTCTGAAAATGAAATTTTGGACCTTTCTGGAATTACTACTAATGCGGCACGCCGGGCGCCGCATGGGGCGCCGCGGTAGTGCAAATTTCTGCGCTGCTTTGGTAATTTGGTCATAACTTCTTGTAGAATTGTCCAAATGACGAACGGTCGGAAGCGTTGGAAACTAGACTCAGAGAAATTTCTTATGATAGGTTGTTCATCACATAAATATTTATATATATTCAGATATTCTCGTCCAAAGTTTGGTCTTGTGCATGCTCATTTACAAATTTAGTCTATTATGAAATTTTCCAACTTCAAAAGTTCCCGTTAGCTATCCGAAATCACCCCGAGGCCCCCCTGGGACCTCGACCAAAAGCTCTAACATATCTTAAGACATCATCAAATTTGTTCCAATCATCAAGATGCCTCAACTAACTCCAAAACCATCAAATCACATCGGATTCAAGCCTAAGTTCTTCTAAAACTTCCGAAATACGCATTTGATCAAAAACCCGACCAAAACACTTTTGAATCATCTGAAATTTTGCACACATATCCCAAATCACCTATAGAAGCTACAACAACTCTCAGCATTCCATTTCGACTCCCGGATCAAAATCTCACCTATCAATCGAAAATCGCCAAAATACTAACTTCGCCAATTCAAGCCTAATTCTACACCGGACCTCCAAAATCACTTTCGATCACACTCCTAAGTCACAAATCACCTCCCGGAGCTAACCAAACCACCAGAATTCACATCCGAGCCATCTAACTCATAAGTCAACATCCGGTGACTTTCCAACTTAAGCCTTCTTAAAAGAGACTAAGTATCCCATTTCTTATCAAAACCACTCCAAATCAAATCGATCATATAAGATACGGATAATGAAGCATAAAGAAGTTAGAAATGGGGAAAACAGAGCGTAACTCATAAGACGACGGGTTGGGTCGTCACACTATCAAATCCCTATTCTGAGGTTGTTTACTCAACCTTAAGGAACCAAGTGTTCCGATTTCAACCCGAACCCTTCCAAATCCCGAGCCAAACATCCCCCCGAGTCATAAAACAGTAAAATCATGTATGAAAAGTCTTATTTAGGGGAACAGGGCTCTAGAAAGAAAAATGACATGCCGGGTCATTATTTGAATTCTCTTTTATTTTTGCACATCATACTTAAATTAACATAGCTAAACCAATTATTCCAATTGCTTAAATTATCAATATTGATAAACTTCAGGTTTATACCATGACGTATGCAATTATGAATAAACTCCAAGTTTATTATCATATGGGTTTTTATATCATTAAACTTTGACTTTATTGTGGCATTCTTTTGTTTGTGTAGTACGAATTGGAGAATTAAACGGGTAGCTTTTCACATACATATCACCCCCTACAAGTTGTAGTTATATAAGATATTAAATCTTTCCTTTATTTATAGTTTCAATGTAACCAATCGCTTTTGCGAAACTTTAGAAACTAAATAAGTTTCTTTGAGACTCACTACAACATAATGTCTTGTTGATAATCAATTTTGTTCCTCCAAAATAGTAATAATTGGCTCTTCCAGAGCTCTCAAATTATTTTATACTACCATATATTCATCAAAATTCATATGGTGAATATCTCTTTTAAATAGAAAGTTATACCATTATAGTCATGATGAAAAATATATGCAAGATTTGTTTCTTGCATTACTGTTATTCTTTAATAATCACATTACCAAAATATTTTGGCGTACAATAGGTACGTGACCAATGACCATTCATTCCATAATAATGGCATTGTTTTCTTATATCATCGCAAACCTCCTTCTAAAAGTGAGTGTGGTATATTCACCACCACTAGCACGTTCATATTCTTCCAAGAATGAATATGTATTCATAAATCACATGTTTTCACATTCACATCATGAATGGTCCATAATCATTTATATGTGCTTTACAAAATCTCATGTCAAATCAATGACAAATATTACTTTCACAAAGTGAAGGATTATTTTGAGAATCCTTATTGTTCTCATTACCAGAATGATGACGATTATAATTTCGTCTATTGCCACATCCATACCCACTGATACCTTCACCGTAATAATTTTATCTTCTTTCAGACTTATTACATATTGCTACCATATTCTCTTAAGGGAATGAGAATTAAGCAAATTCAATTAGACGGGTATTTCACTTCTTTTGCCCACAATCATATATGAATTTGATCATGGTAAGACATAAAAATTTTACCACTTCGGGTGGTTATAATTTTTGGCAAACTCTATTAGAGTTACAGTAAATATTTATTGTCTTTTCTTGTATTTAAAATCATATTATAGAATTTCAAGAATTTAAAAGAGAAAAATAAAGTAAAATACTTACCTTAAATTCATAATTTAATCATGAATAAAGTTCTTGGAATAATTGACAATAATTATGCTGAATCCCAAAGCTTTTACTCAATTGGTTAGAGTCTCGTATTGATAATGTGTTATTGAAAAATAAAAGAAGAAGAAGAATATCGCAGAGAAAAGTAGGAAGGGAGAATTCTTATTGATTTTGAGATGAATTAAAATGGAATAGGATCCCTCTATTTATAGGGCAAGAGTGACTTATTTTGAACATAACATACGGATATTTATATAAATACTTCAAACAAAATTACATAGCCATGGCAGATAGTTTAAGGGCACTAGTGTTACCCATTGATGCCAAATAGTTATAGACATTACTAGATAGAGTTCTAAATCCAGAAACAACACCATGTTTGTCCTTTGTAAAAGCTTGCTCAACAAAAAGAGGTGGACATGCATGGTGATAACATTTAGAGGGAGAAACATTTATGATGGCTTGCTAGGCTAGTATGTGGTCCACCACATTTACTTCTCTGAAATTATGCTTCAGCATTTGGATCTTCAGTTGGTGCATTAGCCATCTGCATTCACAAACAATATTGGAATAGTTAGAATTATTATCATAAAAGAGATTTATAACCTCTATGGAATCAGTTTCAACTTCTGTCTTCATGAGGTTTATTTCTCTTGCTAATTTTAATCCTTCTAGTATTGCTTGTAGCTCTGCATGGACGGGTGAAATTGCTTTGCATGATCTATTGAATCCAATGATCCAGTCCCTGTTGCTATTGCGAAAGACTCCTCCAAGACCTGCCTTGCCACTTTTGTTATCAAAAGCTCCATCAGAATTTAGTTTTATGTAGCCTTTGCTTGGCTTTATCCAGCTAACATCCACCTTGATAGTTTTGTCCACTAGAAGGCTTTTTTTTAGTGAAGAAGTTAAATTTCCAAGAAGCATACATAACTTTTCTTATGTTAAGGGGTTCGCTGAGATTGTTGATGTTATTGTTATTTCTATTCTTCCATAGTTCCTATATACAATATGGAAATATAGTAATCCATTTTCCATCTTGATTGTAATTCTAATGAAGAAGTTTCTCACGTTTACTAGCTAGTTTTTATTTTGCTCAGTGTCCAATCTAGGTAAGCCCATTTTATCCCAAAAGGTTATTGCAATTGGACAACATATAAAGATATGTTGCATGTCTTCAACACCTACTATACATATTGTGCAGTTAGAGTCAATATTAATTCCTATTTTAGCTAGGTTGGCCCGACAAGAAATACGATTGTGCATGCATTGCCATAAGAAGAATTTAATTTTGACCGGGCAATGAAGCTCCCAGATCCATTTAAAGGGTTTTGAGGTAGGCTTATATTCCTGGATGATTTTGTAGTAAGACCTAGTCGTAAAATGACCTGAGGAGTTAGGGTGACAACTCATTCTATCAGTCGTTGAACCTTTGCAAGGAATTGGGGTGGTGAGAATGCTGTTGAGGATATCGGCAGGGAGATCAAAAGAGATGGCTTTGCTATTCCATTGGTTTTTTTGAATGATGTTTTTAAACTTAGGTGTTGATCAATAATACTTAGAGGACCTTCAATTTGGCTTCTGAGTGATTTGTAATTGAAAATCCAAATGTTGTTCCAAATATTAATATTGGAGTTGGTTCTAGGGTGCCATAGAATTCCCTTATTTCAAATCTTCCGCCCTTGTAAAATGGATTTCCAGATGAAGGAGGAATTGTGCAAGGTCTTTTTAGTGCCATATTTGGATAGTAAGAGCTGACCCCATGGAGAAGAAGTATTATTTAGCAGTCTCCAAACAAGCCCTGAAAGAAGTGCTATATTTTTAGATTTTGCTTGGTGAATCCCTAGTCCTCCCTCAGACTTATCCCTAGTAATCGTGTGCCAATTAATAAGGTGCAATATTTTGTGTGAACTTGAGAACCCCTATATAAAATCCCTTTGGATTTTATCAATCTTAATTAGCATTTTTGGGGGTAGAAGGGTATACTGCATGGAGTAGTAGGAATAGCACTCAAAGAACTTGAGGCTAAAGTTTTTCTTCCAGCCATGTTTAAAAAGGAGCACTTCCAGTGTGTTAATTTGGATTGCATTTTATCAATTAGAAATTGGAAGTCTTTTGTTCTAGGAGAGTGGCTTAGTATTGAAAATCCTAGATAGTTGCCAAAAACCGTTGTGGATTTAATAAAAAAGAGAGTTGATAAAAAAATTTTAAAAACAGGTGGTCAGTGGTTAGGCAAAACAATTTTAGACGTTTATTTTGTTGATGGCAAGACCAGATTTAGTGCAAAAAAGGCCAAGACAAGATTTGATACAAAAACTTATTTTTTTTTGTAAGCCGTGCCAACTAGGGTAATATCATTCCGCAAAAAAAATATGGGATATGCTACGATTGTGATGTTTAAAATAGATAGGGTCCCATTGTAATGTATCAACTTGATAGTTAATAAGTCGAGATAATAACTCAAGACAAAGAATGAAAGTATATAGGGAGAGGGGTCTCCTTGCCTTATTCCTCGACTTGATTGGAAGAAGCTGGTTCTCACGCCATTAACTATAACACTCATGGAGCTTGTGCAAATGCAGTGCATAATTAGACGGGTTAGTTTAGGGGGAAACTTGAAAACTCTAAGAGTTCTATATACAAAAGACCATTCCAACCGATCGAATGCTTTTTCCAAGTAGAGTGACTTAGCCACCAAGTAAAATACCTAAAATCTCTCAAAAATATAGAAATTTACCTTAAATTAAACTCTATTTATAACAATGAGTCATTTATTTATATTTTTAATTATTGAGATTTTGTTAAGCTTGCTAGTGTTCACGGAGCCAATCGTGCAGCACCAAGAACAAATTTGACACCCTAAATTGGAACTAACGAAGGAAAATAGGAGGGGATTTGTTATGGTAGTGATACATTTTGTTATCGACTCGAATTATATATCTTGTTAAATAATTCTTAGGGATAAATATTATATTACATTTCATAGACAGTGCCACAAAAGTAAATAAATACATCAATATTCTGCACTAAGTTAAATGATCTATTTTTTTTCTACCCTCCTCCTCTTTCTGCTCTTTTCTTTTCATATTGTTTACCCTTAAAAATGAATAACAATTGAATTTATACGCGATTTTAAGGATTTGTGAATTAATTCAATACAAGTGATTAATGACGTTAAATTAAGCAAATGAAAGGCGTAATAAATGGCCAAACCAATGATAAGAGTGATCCTGAGCTCAGTTGATGGCTCAACGAAGAACCTACCTTCAGTTCCGAGCTTGCACTTATTAAGAACTTATGAACAAAAATAAGAACTTTGAATAACTTTTAGAAATAGAGAGAATAGAAGTAAATTGTCTTGGTATGCGTGTTACGATATGTCTTATGAATAATAAGCTTCCACTTTATATAGTAGGGGAGTTTTACCCTAAGTACAATCCTAAGAAAGTTAAAAATCTTCCGCTACGCTAATCATTCATTTTCTACTGATAAGGGCTGAGATTCACACCGTGATATCCGGTTGGGCATGGAAATCATGGCCCTTTGTCAGTCGTGTGCGGTTGTTTGGTAACGTTCTTCGAAGTCTTGAGGCTCGAACCAGACCTGGAGGACGTAGTCTCGATGCCCCCAAGGGCAGGTATTTTGTTCAAGCCCCGATTCAAGGGGCTTCTCGCTCTGACTCCAAATGCTTACAGTCACGTTTCTGCTCTGTTTGCCTCACTGGGAAATTAAGGTGCTCAATTGGCTCGATTTTACCCGTATACAGATAGTCTCCTTGTTTCTTAGAGAGTAGGCTTGCCGAGACGATGGGAAACGACAGATGACTCTGGTTCCTTCCTTCGTACTTATGATGAGGGAACCAAAGCGTCCCATCAGTCACATCGTTCTAACTTCGGACACGTGTCTCTCATCGGCATGTTGCCCTAAAATGCAAAGTGTCGACTATTTCCCTATAAAAGCTTCCTCCCTTTGTTCTTTTTTTTTTTACTTTTTGACAAAATTACTACCTTCGATCTTTCCTGCCATCATCAAACCTTCTTCAGACCTTCACATCTTCATCCTTGTTCTTCAATTTCCATAGTAATTTCTAGATTTTTGCCTAGATTTTCTTTAAATCTTCATATTCTATTCTTCATCTTCAAAAATTTTTTCTCTAAAACCATGCATTCTTTCCTCAAATTTTCAAACATTCCCCCTGATGACAATGGCCAAAACATCGAAAACTGTTCCCCAATAAGTTGCCTCTTTATCTTCTCAACTGGCCGCTGGTACTGAAGCGGTTGCCCCTAAAGTTGTTGCCCTCAAAACGGCTTTTCCCAATATGGTTGCTAAAAAATTAGCTCCAGCCTCCCTTGAAAGAGTTCATTCCCGGGGGATGCTCAATTGAAGATGACTTCAAACTTGGGAAGCATTCGCGCAAACAGGACCGGGGCAAAAAAGTCTCAAGGTACATATGTTTCGTGACTGAAGATGTTCTTCCCATAATTCGTAAAGACTGCAATTGGGAGGGCAAGGACGTAGCAGTCCTCGGTCCGAGGATGTCGTTACCACCCACGTGAAGGGGTACATAAGTATTTTCACTTATCCCTTCACACTGGGCCCGGTGGACCCAATTGTTTTGAACTTTTGCAAGAGGTACGAGGTTTGCCTCGGGAAAATACATCCATCGTTATGGAGGATTGTTATCCTCCTTCGCTACTTTGTGAACAAGACTGAGTCTCATCAGTTCACGATCGACCACCTGCTCTAATTATACAATCCTGAATGTTCCAAGGGGGACCGATCAAGCTTACTCGACGGGCCAGCAAGGCCCTTTTTTTGAGTATCGATGAAAACTGAGACCATAGCTCGCAAGGACAATCTGTTTGAGTGAAAACCAAGGATTTGATCCCCCACGAGTACATGCCATTCCCTGAGAAGTGGAATGCTTCTCGTAAGTGCAATATCTTTATAAACATCAAAATTCTTTTTCTTTAATTTCTATATTCTCATTCATGCTTGTGGTTGTGCAGCTGTTGCCTGAGTTCCGAATGCGGTTCCCTGATTAAAGGAATAGATTGAGCGAATCTTTACTCAAAAGTCGTACTTTGAGCGCACATGGCGCGGACTCTCAAAGGGCCGATGGGAGGCCCATTCTCATGGTAAGGCCTCTTTCCAAGTAGCTAATACTAAGTTTCTATCTTTTATTATACTAAATCATCTTCCTTTTTTTATTGAGGATTTGACCCTATCCGTTGATCCCTCCGTTGCTACCACAGAGGGAAAAAAGAAGAGGAAGAGAAAACCCCCATGCTCCCTGGGCTCTAAGGTGAAGAAACCAAAGAAAAGGGTGCTCTGCAAGCCCAGGAGGGGCCCCAGTTCCCGGGTGCCGGAATCTGACTCTCTCCTCCATCTTAAGCATGAGCCGGAGGATGAATCTATTCTTTTACCCATGGGAAGACATAACCTGGGCTCAAATGCATCCAAAGGGAGAATCATGAGATCGACCCCCGCCCTCCCAACTTAAAAACCGATGTAGATACTTGGGTAAACTACCCAGAATGCCGGCTCTGCTCCAAAGGAAGAGCCAGGTGTAATTGAGATCTTGGGGATGCCCTCATATACTGAGTCCATGCTCGAGGAGGCCTAAGCGAAAAAGAAGAAGTCAAATGAGTGGAATGATGGTGAAGATGATCCCCTTCACTCCTTTTTTGATGATGTGGACTCATCTGCTTTGGAAGACTTCTCCAGGTATGGCGACTAGGATGTTATGAAGAAATTTGCATATTGAGAAGCTAGCGAACCGTGCTCGAGCCCAAAATTGATCAATCAGTTCCCTGCTCTGAGTGTTGACCCCATTTGCAAGAGATCGATTATACTGACCGTCCTGGAGGATACCCAAGTTTTGTCTGCTCCTGTGGGGATTTCTAGCTACCTCTGATGCCTGGTGACCGAGGAGGATCAAGCAAAAATGAATGAGGTGAATGTTCCATGCCTTTTCAATAAAGCACATCAGGCATTGAATCGGGTAAGGCATTGTTTCTTTCCTTCGATCTAGTGTTATATGTGTTTGATTTTTCTTATGTTGTTTGCCCTTATATATGCCTCGGTACTTCACCATGAGAGTTTCCTTCAGTACCAGGTTGAGGTGAATTAACTCAAGCTCGAGATCAAGGAGCTTGCCCAGAAAATGTACATGTACAAGCTTCTCGGTGAACAATAAGAGGGGGTCACCAAGAACCTCCTAGCCGAGCAGGTTTAGTAGAGTCTCACGGATCGGTACGGAGACGTCTATATTTATCCTCGAGAGGCTGCAGAACCATTAGGAAAAACTTCACCTTCTTGAATTCTTATCCTTCATCCTTGATTCAGCTTGAAAAGAAACTCTTGAAATTCCTTACACGCGTTCGTAAGCGCACATGAGTGCTCAGTATCAGATGTGCCTTGATGGCTTGTGAGTACCCGATCGAGGGGCGAGATGTGATCTCTGTGAGTTTGATATTGGGCCAGTCTGGAGGACTTGAGGCCGGATCTTGCCTATGGCTTGGGCACCGAGGTGCTGATTGTGTGAGCAAGTGTTTTGAACTTATATGTTCGGTATTGTCCCTATTAGTAGGAATTGCGGTTGGATATCTATGTGATGACTATGTTAGTACTGCGAGATGTATCTATATGACTTGGTAGAGACGAAGAAGTCTGCTGGATAATAGATGAATTGTTAAGTGTTCGTTTCCTATTGTGATTTGATGTATAGACCGAGTATGGATGCGTGTAGAATATTTTCGTGTCTCATATTTGGGGAGTGAAGTTCATTACATGTGGCGGTATGAGTTTAGACCCAGGAAGACTAAACGACTGTGTAATGTGTATGACGGTGGAAGGTATGCTGAAATACTAAATTGAGGCGAAGAAAGTGGGTTATCTCCTGCGGAGTGTTCTTAAGTGGTATGGTCCTTATGTGTATGTTAGAAGATCTCATGTGTAATTGAAAGGTACGCGTTGAAATTTGAAAAATTTGGGTCGCTTAAGAGAGTGGACTCAACTGATGTGGGGATGAATGCGAGATTTGCAGAGGATTACAGTACTAGATGACCTGTGTTTTCATAAACTTGTAAATGATTAGAGTTTAATCTCACCTTGGTATTGTGGCATCATTAGAGTAAAAGTGTTATGAGTTGTTGAGTGTGTCTTGATATATGGCTTCGAGCCATGTTGGGGAGTTTTCTATTGATTAGCTAATTGTACGATCATGTGCTATGTTGGTTCCGATTTGAGGCATGCTGGCGAATCAGTTCTAGTTGTGGAGATTGAGCTGGGGATGGCACGAGTGAAGCAAAATTTTGAAAAAGGTTACATGGTGCCTCGTAGATGTGTAAGAATCCGGGGATGTCTTAAGCAGTTGTTGGTAAGAATGCTCGGTGCATGGTGCAGGAAGATGTTTGTTTGTATTGGAATTGGGTCATATCCTGCGGTGTCAGAGTGCTAATAAGGCACGAGTGGTTCTGTTTGTTAGGTCAGCTAATTTTCAGTTGAATAAGAGTGAATGACTTTTGAGAATGGTTCTTATGTGTTCAAGATTATACAGGGAAAAATTGAGTATCTTAAGGTTGTGCATGTGGTTAGAGATTGTGTTTTCATTGGAAAAGGTCAAGACTTGTGGTATTTTTATGTTAATTATGGGATTTTATGTATCAGTATTTGGGAAGTAAAGGTAACGAATTTAGATTTGCAGGAAGTTCTTCAGAATAAAGTATTCTGGAATGTGGTATTTCTGGGAACATTTGAGAGAGTATTCAGTGGCCTATGGGTTTTAGATAGTGTGGTTTTCTGCTTCAGTCTCGTGTGGTAAGCTCGGGTTGAGGCATTGTAGTGCCACAGCAAGAGGGAATATCAAGTTGATGATGAATCAGAAGGGAAATTAGATAGATAGAATAGCTTGATAGTAGACCGAATCGGTATGGTAAGGATATGATTAATTCCTTGTATGTGTTCGAAGTAATGAGCCCTTGCAAGTATTTTTCAGCAATTCTCTTGGAGTTTGGTGGCCTGCATAGCTTGGTCGAGTTAGAAGGATTCAGTCCTGGCAGGTCTATTTTGTGAAAAGGGAAATCGGAGAGTTCTTGATGGTTTCTACCGCGGTTTGGAGATGTATATTTTCTATGGGCATGAGAGACATGGAATGTGCAATGATTTTCTTCTAGATAGGATCAATGGAAGTTCTTGACTAGTTGAATGGGTAGATTTCTGTGGCTCGGAAGGGAGATAAAAGTTTTCATGTTATCCTTGGATGGTATGGTATATGCGGCATGTGGTAGAGGACCGAGACTGGCGTGTGCTAGGTTATAGTTTAGTTCTGAAAAGAAGTTCATAAAACTCCTAGTCAACGGGTAGCCTCAGATAATCAAGGAAATGATACTGTTAATTGGAAGTGATTTGACGAGAGTACACATCTCAGGAAAAGGTAATGTGATTAAACTGATGATACTTTGGTAGTATTGCGATGTTTTCTTATTAGATTGACTGCTAATATCTGAGTTTATTTGATGGCACTTGGGAATTTTAGAATATCTTTCATGGAATGATTGGGTACTTGAGGTGTAATATGTATTCATACAGCGGAGTTTGGGATCAGGCATGATGATTCATGTGCTATATGGAGTTGGAGACAGGAAGTTCTCATGTACAGACTATGTAATGGCTGTGGAGCATGTGTATCGGCACCGTTTAGCAGCTATTGGGATTTGGAGGCCCGAGTGGATCTTTCTTTGCTTGGTATGTTAGGTTTTGGATATGATGTTGGGGTGTAGACTGGTTGTCTCATTGTTGGGTTATTCTAGACTATTGCGCTATGGGCTATGCCGGAAAATGCCACGGGTTGAGGGGTGAGGTGCATCGGATTATGTTCTAGCAGAGTGGTTTGCATTCCAAAGACCAGCGGATGGCTGGGGAGGACTGCTTATCTTAATTAGGCCTTCGTCATGGATGGCAGTGCAGAGGTTTCTACCACTAGTTCAGTCCTGGTGTTGAGGGACTTTTCGGATGCGTCTCTTATGACCGGGCATGTTGTCGGGTGAGGTTGTGGAATTCGATATTGATTTTGATGCTAGGCACCATAATGTACGGCTTCGGCAGGAGTTATAGTAGTAGAAGGAGCAGCATCAGGCTTTCTTGGTAATGAGTTTGTTGGTAGGCCGATGTGGATACGTGTTAGCTTGAGTTGGCTTGGTTGGCCCCAAATTGTATTGTTGAGGGATAGGTTGATTCGATCGTTATTGAGCTTGTTAGTGATCTGAGGAGTGCTATGAGTTGCTTTTCGGTGTTGTGAGACCTTATGAATTGTTGGTTATGGGCACATATGGTGCGGTTCTATTGGGGATTCATAGTAAAAGACGAGCAGGAAGAGTAACTGGCTTGTTGCTCGGTAAATAGAGTATTGATTATGACCTATCGGGTTGCGTGTCAGATATTATTTGTTTCACCGTGGGTGTAATGAATTGATTTGGTTTCAGACATCAAATGGTGCGTGGCTATCGATTTTGAGCATAATGACTTGAGGTGTTTCATGTGTAACAGTGTTTGGATAGGATCGTGCATTGTGGCGAGGGCACGTGGAGATATGACCTTTCAGGGTAGATTCAAGTGTTCTATTTCTATGATGTGAGACAGGATCTCAGCCTTGTGTTGTGATGGTACTGATGAACTTGAGGTACAACTCTTTCGTTTGAGTTATCTTTCATGATTTGAGTATGTTCAGACCGTTCCTTATTGGTGCGCGTATTATGAAAGTTGTGACTTAGGCCTGTATTGAGGTGTCATATCACCAGAGTGGTGTGTTAGATTAGAGGTGATCGTTGGGGTCACTAATGAATACGAACGGATTTGATTTCAGCTGGTTGGAAGGATAATATTGATGTTCGGCTCAAAATCTGCTGTGGTATTAGTCAAAAGGGAAGTGGCTTCATGAATGGTTGATATGAGAAATGGATTACGGTTCATTGCATGTTTCAATTATCGTTGAAAATATATGGAAGTGTTGGAATAAGACCTTAGTTGATAAGAGATCTTTCACCGGTATTCGGGTGTTGTGGGCAACTGCTGTGAATAGAAGTTATTGTTTCGAGTGTTTGGGATTATGTAGAATATCATGCAATTGCCCATGAGGTTGCAGGTATGGGTTATGACAGCTAGTTCGGGCTTATTCTGCATATAGATGTGAGGTTCTGATTTTTGTGTGTGATTTCGGAAAGTGCAATGTGGTTCTATAGTTTATAGACTAGATGGATTGTGGAATTTCAGCTATGTTGTGTTATCGGACCTATGCAAGATAGGGTGACGTGGTATCCCCCGGTTATATGCATGGTAAGGTAATTCAGCTATTGGTTGGCTTCTAGGACAACTCTGGGTACGCTCGACGACGAGCGTTTGTTTAAGTTGGGGAGGATGTGACGACCTGACCCGTTGTCTCATGAGTTACTGCTCCGTTCCCCCATTTTATGCTTCTTCATGTTTCGTTATCAGTATTTGGTGTGTTAGAGTCGATTTGGGTTGGTTTTGGTAGAAAATAAGACACTTAGTCTCTTTAAGGTAGGCTTGTTTTGGAAAAGTCAACCGGATGTTGACTTATGAGTAATAGGGCTCGAATGTGATTTCTGGTGTTTCGGTTAGCTTCTGGGGATGATTTGTGACTTAGGAGTGTGATCGGATTTTATTTTGGAGGTCCGTCGTGGAATTAGGCTTGAATTGGCGAAGTTAGTATTTTGGCAACTTCCAGTTGATAGGTGAGATTTTGATCCGAGGGTCGGAATAGAATTCCGAGAATTTCAGTAGCTTCGTTAGGTGAGTTGGATATATGTGCAAACTTTTAGGTCATACGGAGGTGTGTTACTCGGATTTTTGATAGAATGCGTGTTTCAGAAGTTTTTGAAGAACTTAGGCTTGAATTCGATGTAATTTGATAGTTTTGCTGTTGTTTTTGGTGTTTTGAAGATTGGAGCAAGTTTGAATGATGTTTTAAGGTGGGTTGGCACTTTTGGTTGAGGTCCAGGGGCATCGGGGTGATTTTGGATGGTCATCGGGATGGATTTTGGAATTTTGAATAGCTGATGGGCTGATATCTGGTATTTTCGCATTTGCAGAAAAAGGGCCGCAGATGCAGTCAGGGCGTCGCAGGTGCGAAAGTTTTATCATGGGAGGACTTCCGCAGAAGCGGATGGTTGTCCGCATGTGCGACATCCGCAGAAGCGGTTATGAACCGCAGAAGTGGACCTGGAGGCAGCTGGGTAATTCCACAGAAGCAGCAAAAGAACCGCAGAAGCGGTATATGTATCGCAGAAGCGAAAATAAGGTCTGGGCAGAAGGGTTTAAAAATAACATTTCATTTGCGAACCCAAACCTATTTTCCACCATTTTTGAGCATTTTGGGAGCTACTTGGGAGCATTTGAAGAGGGATTCGAAGGAGATTGAATGGAGGTAAGTTTTATGAGTTAAAAACATGATTATATTGTGGAATTATCCTTGAAATTCTGGAGAATTTGGCTAAATTGTAAGAAACTGGGGCTTGGGATTTTAAGACTTTAAATTGGAATTTGAGGGGCCATTTGTGACCCGAATTGAGAGTTTTGGCGAGACAAGGAATCTGATGATGTTAATTTTCTGATTTTTTGAGAAGTGGGCTCGGGGCTCGGGGCTCGGGTTTTACAAATTTTGAGATTCTTGCTATTTTAGATTATTTTCGATTGGGTATTGTTCCATTGGCATATTGTGATGTATTCGCTCTGATTTTTGTTAGATTCGACACGCGTGGAGGCCGATTTGAGGGGAAAAGGGGTGCGAGCTAGAGATTTTGCTGGTTCAAGGTGATTAATGATTGTAAATGATATTCTGACGGTTTGAAACCCCGGACTTGTACATCATAGTGCTATATTGAAGTGACTTGCACGCTCGATATCTAGTGTGGGGTAGAGCACCGTTGGGGATTGTGACTCGGTCCATCCTGATTGATGAATTTACTGCGTATTTAACTGAAATTACTTGTTATCATCATAATTTGGGCTGATTGCTATATTTGGGCTTCATGCCAGTTATTTGAACCCTTTCGAGGACTGTTGTTGATAATTACTCAATGATTTAATTATGTATTTGAATTCAGTCATGTATTTTCCACTGTTTTAAAAACTCAGCCAAGTTATTATGCCTTAAATACTCGAAATGATATTTCCATAAAATGTTTTTGGCTGAGCATCATACTTTATTGTTGCCCGAGTGGCTTACATGATCTTGTTGACTAAGTAAGGCCGAGGGCCTGTATTGTGAGGATACTTATGGACCGAGCTGCACGCCGCAGTGGTACTATATTGATATTGAGGCCGAGAGCTTGGTTGATGCCACGAGATGGCTTGATATTGCGCTTGGGCAATAGGAGCCCCTCCGGAGTTTGTACACACCCCCAGTGAGCACCGTCGACGTTAAATGGATCGGGTTGCACGCCGCAGCGGTATATGGATCGGGATGCACGCTGCAGCGATATATGAATCGGGTTGCACGCCGCAGCGATACCGGTACTATTTGTTGTGTTTACCTTATTTCAATTGTCTGCTATTATATGCTGTTGTGCTTCTTCTTGCAATATTCACCTATTGTTCTGGTATTATCTGATAATCGAGTGTGGTGCCTGAGAGGCAAACTTCTGTGCTTATCTGCACTATTGGTTTCTGCATTCATTAGCATAACTGTTGAAAAAGTCATTTTCAAAAGAGGTTTTAAACTGAGCTAAGGTATTTCTCAAGGTTTTACAGCTTCACTACTTTCTCCCAAAGGGTTTTTTGCACTACTCTTGTATAGTATGATGGTTTGCTTTATGTGATTTCTCACTGCTCAGTTGTTATTTACTTTTATTATTCACTTTACTCCATGCACCTCGCATGCAGATGCAGGTATTTATTCACCCGGTAATGGGTATTGGCTGCGTGGAGGCAGAGTTGTAGAGATTTTAGCGAGGTGATTGCCTGCGTTCGCAGCACCGCTGTCTTTATATGATATTCATTATTCTTGATCAGTGTATTTCTAGACTGTAAAATGGGAATTTCATTCTTATAGATGCTCATGACTTGTGACACCCCGGTCGGGCAGTGTTGGGTTATAAATTTCATTAATTAATATCATTAAGTCGTATTTTTATTGTTCATTTGTATTAACTATTTTGAAAGATACGAGTTGGGTTAGTTGGCTGGCCTTGTTTTCACGAGAGGCGTCATCACGAACAGTGCGGGGTTTTGGGTCGTGATAGCATGGCAACACCCTTCGTGCATTTATCTCATTCTCACCAAATGTACGTGTAATAATACCAACCTTGTGTAGGAAATCCCGACAACAGTAATGATAAGGTAGGAAACATAGGAATGATGACATCAATTAGGAAAGAAGAACATTATTTCAGCTAACTATCATGGTGGAAGGCATAGATGTTGATAAAACAAATGGAGGGGGTGGGAGAATGATCTTTATAAGCTAACAAGTAGAGGCATGAATGGCTAACATGGCATAAAGCTTATATTAAAGTTCAACAAACTATATACGACATGGATGCAAATATAACAGCTGGAAGTAGAAATGATATTTGCAAGTTAAACAAGTAAAAGGCATGGGCAATACAACAACAATTGCGATAGAGAACAAAGACAGGACAATAACGCAAAAGTCACATAGGAAATATAGGTATGACAATAACAGCTCAAGTCAAAGGCATGAACGTATACACAAGGAAAAGGTATCACAACATAGTGCATTCCCTAGTCCTCGCCTGCACGAAACACCCTTCGTGCCATGAACTCGTGATAATATAAAGCATGAAAATATAAATGAACTGGCACGGCATCTCCCTTCGTGCTTTTACTTATAAATTAAATGACACGGCATCATTCTTCGCACTTTACAGTCAATGAAATAGCACGGCATCACCCTTCATGCTTTACACTTCTCTTCACTTGATAAAATATATGAAATGGCAAGGCATCACCCTTCGTGCTTTACACTTTTCTTCACATGATAAAATTTATGAAATGACACGGTATTACTCTTCATGCTTTACACTTTCCCTCATATGATAATATAAATGCAATGGCACGCCATCACCCTTCGTGATTTACACTCTTCCTCACCAAGCATATGTATATCAATGACAAACAACGTAGGAAGCATAAATAACAGAAATGGGAGTTGTTAAAAAAATATTCCAAATAAACCCCAATCACAACTTTCAAGCCAACAATAGATCAATAAACCCTCAAGACCCTTATTGTTCAAGTATTTCAACAAATCTCAAGGATGATCTACAACTCAAGTATAGAACCTAATATCTCAAGATTAACGGCCGTATCAATGAATTAGTGATTGAGCATAATGAAGACCGAATTAGACACACCGTGTTTTCTCAAAATTCTGTCAAATTTTAATCAAGTCATAATAAACTAAATCTTGGTTTCTAACATTTAATTCTGTATTCTTAGTAATCTAGAAGTTATATAAGATATGAAGCAAGAAGGTCATATAGTTCTAGAAAACCCCAATTTCTCTTTTGAAACCCTAGATCAAATACCAAAAACGAATATAGATTCATGATATAAAATCAAAAATGAGTAGAGAACACTTACCCTAATAAACATAGTGAAAATTACTTCAAGAATCACCTCAATCCGGTATCCGTAGCTCCAAATATGTAAAAATGGTCGAAACCCCCAAAATAGAGCACTTTATATTCATTGGACAGAAATACCCTATGCGATCGTGGGACATCCTTCGCGATCGCAAAGAACAAATGCTACTGCCATCAAATTACTCTATGAATTCGCGATACTAGCCACACGAACGCAATAACCAGCGGTGCTAAGGCTCCGTGAATGCGATGAAGAATTCTGCAGATCTAGCTCTTGCTCAACCCTATGTGTCCGCGATACCCCATGCACGAACGTGAACAACAACCAATCTAGCCTTCCATGATAATGTACCATCTACCGCATCCGCAATGAACAAATCCAACAGTAGAACAAATTACTCTTCGCGATCGCAAAGAACACTAGAGGCATCAGATGACAACAAAAACTAGCAATGTATGAAAACTCCAAAATGGTCCAAAATCAATCTGAAACACATTCGAGCCCCTCGGGACCGCATTTGAACATACCAACAATTCCCATAACATACCTTCCCGAGGATTCAAATCACAAATAACAACATCGAAATGATGAACCATACCTCAAATCAAAATCAATGAACTTTGAACTTTAAACTTTCGAAACGCAAGCCAAAACATACCAAATCAACCCGGAATGAACTCAAATTTTGCAGACAATTCCCAAATGACATATCAAAGCTGTTCAAATCCCCGGAACCACAATTCAAATATTATATCCTCAAAGTCAACTTTTGGTCAAACTTATGAACTTTCCAAACCTTCAAATTTCCAACTTTCACCAATTGGTGCCGAATCCTTCTAGGAATATCCAAATGCAAATCCAAGCATAAGGCTGAGTCTAAAATCACCATCTGGACCTAACAGAACCATCAAAACTCCAATCCGAGGTCAAATGCTAATAAGTCAAACTTGGTCCACTATTCCAACTTAAAGCTTCAATTCATAAAGTTCATTCTTCCAAATTGATTCCGAATAACCTGAAAACCAAACCGATGATTCATACAAGTCATAATACATTATATGAAGATACTCATGCCCTCAAAATACTAAGTGAAATGCAAATGCCCAAAATGACCGATCGGGTCGTTACATTCTCCCCCAATTAAACATAAGTTCGTCCTAGAACGTGCCAAGAGTCGTTCCAAGGCCATCAAATCACAGTGTAACCTTACCATGCACATACCCAGGGGTGATCCCGCATCATCCCGCTCCATATAAGCTTGCCAACACAACATAACTGGAGATCCTTACTTCAACCTTAGTCGTTAAACCTTAGAATCCGATCTCCAACATTCGAAATTCATTACAAGACCCGAATCCGACATCTACACACTGTATAAGTCTAAACAACTGGTGCCAAGCGATAGCCGTGACCCAATATGTAACCATGTGATATACCACATCACCCAGATACTCACAACAATCGTTGTTGACCACCATAGCTGACCAAAAGAAAATTTAGTGCCGATGGTAACCTCATATCGATTAGAATCTCGTTCAAAACCTTCATACATTTTCGATGATGAAAGAAACACGCAAAATCTCTTAGCCACTCATCTGATCAATAAGTCAAGAGGCTCATTCATTCGACAGGGCCATTGCCTAAATCCTCAGCAGAAATATAGTCATTCTTCCAAATATCCTTATCCTAATACAATATTGCAAATCTCGGATCTAGAAACCTTATCTTAACCAATACAAGCATACCAACTGACAAGTCTCAAAAAAATCATATGGAGCCCCACACAATGCGGTTTTGTACCATCAAAAAGTAATACTTCAGATATCATAGATAATAGTAAGAAAGTTAAATAATGAGGCTACTAAGCAAGTTAAGCAAGAAAGGTAATTTGACATTTTCCTACGAACTATTTTCAACAAGAGTAAGCATGAAGAATTACATTTCATCACAGTATCATTGCAGCGCATAACCCGATCCCATCACATTAGTACGCATAAGGTACCCATCGAGACATAATACTCGGGCTCACTGATCACATGTTCGTCAACATCAAACGTGATAGACTGAACCAATATAATTGCGGGAAGATGATTAAGCACAACAATACTAAGAAAGACAAGCACAACTATGGTATAATAAGCAAGCCAACATCACGAGGGCCATCTTGCCCATAACGCCACAAGGCCCATACAAAATTATAGTATGCATGCGAAAAATCATGTAACCCTCACAACCTGTCATAGCATAAGAGGGAAACACATAACATAGACCAAGGAACAAACAACATCCATTCCGCTTGATGATATACATGTGGTAACAGTTGCACAAAAGCAAGTAAATCTGATCTGGTACAGAACACACATTCTCATTAGGATCACAATTAATCCCCAAACTAAATTCCGATCATTCCCACATGGGAAATAACCTCCCAAAAGTCCATAGTAACATTTCCATAACACATACCATTAATCACCTAATCCTTAATATTTCTTCACAATTCACAATCAAGGAATAGTCTCCCAACAAGAACATCTAGTCTCTAAACCTTATATATACCAGAATTTCTGTAACCGGTCTCAACATCATCACTCAAATGGCTGATACGTCACACATACTCCATCATCTTACAGAAAAATACCCACAAGTCAAAACACAATGCACCTACCAACAGGTGAACCCTCATCCGGCGAAAACAAATAGTGCCAGTATAATCTTAAACACTCAAAATCGTCTGTGTCATAAAGAACTCATATCCTTCCCTGTAAAACTAAACTACAACCTTGTACATTCAACTTTTCAAACCCACATGGTGCATCGCCTCTAACATGCTAACTCGTGACACTATGAAAATTCCATATCAATGCTAAACCATGAGCAAATTGAACATCTCATCAACCACGAACATTTTATTTAACTCAATCCAAAAGAACATCACCATGCACAATGTAGCTTCTATACCTGTAGCCAACACCCACTCCGTCCGTGGACATAACCATCATGAATTCTTCGAAACTCATTAACACACTATCGAGTCATCAGAACCAATCACCTCTAAATCAACCGTGTCACACAGGCTGCCAACCCGAAAATATCCCAATCCAATATGCTCGCTCCGAAGGAACCTTCTGCAAATCCAAAAGCCGTTTCTTGCATCTCTCCAATATTTCCATATTGATTCATTCTTGACATAGAGCTATAGCAAATTCGATTTTTCTATTGATCTCAACCCAACCCATACACATATTCAAAAGTCCTTAAATGCTACATAAGACTTGGAACTCATCAGAACCTTCTTGATAGCTACTCACCTTAGTCTGATCTTCAATACATAGCTAATATGTATCGAGCAACCCGCACTTCACTAGCACATGACTATTCAAAGAAATAACCAAGCAATCTCTTGGCCCGAAAACTGATACAACACATGATCCTACAATAAGAATGCCATTAGAAGATTCCCCCACTTAGGACGAAGCCATAGGACACCTCATCGGCAATCTAAAGTACCATATCTTCATAACATGCCCGATCCCGCATGGCTAATTAGCTGAATACTTCAAAAACTCAATCAACACTGGTCATATAACACTCTGAAGACTCTGCCAAGTTCTTACCCATCCTTGCAATAGTCAAGATGCTCTGAAATGATAATATATGCATTCCACTAAATGGAAACCTCATACAAAACGCACAACCCAAACTCATTACGCAGGAGATGGCCCACTGACTGTACTCAAATCAACATCTTACCATGAACCCACCTTAATCACAACAGTTAGGACACCATCTAGTCTTTCTAAGTCTGTGCTCACCAATCAGATATAAGAACCCTAAACTAAAATGTTTAACACTGCATCTGCCCCTGAGACTAGACAATGCATCGCGATGAAAATCAAGCATTCATAGCCCTACATAGTCTATCTGCAGTATCACAGATCATCGACATAATGAATACTGAGTGTGACACATGACATATGAACGAATAGAAAGAATCAAAATTACAGGTTTCAAGCTAAAATGAGGTAGCACGATATGGAAAAAAGAAAGGAAAATTTTCCTAAATGCCCTATAGCCTCCTGAAGATAGGTATGGACGTCATCATACTAATCCGCAAGACTCTATTAGACACTTGCTCATGACTCGTAGGACCTACGAACCTAGTGCTCTGATACCAACTTGTCATAACCCAAAAATCATAGGTCGTGATGGCAAATAACCAGACCCGTTAGGTTAACCAATTAACATATAACACAATATTAATAATATAAATATGATCAACAAATGATATAACTAGATTCCATACAAAATCCCAAGGACTGGTAGTACAAGACATGAGCTACTAAGACTATATTATTGCAAAAACAAATATGAAATAAATTTAGCATCTGTTTGAAACATACTTAAATAGAATTCAACTCTAGAACTACCCAAGGACAAGGGGTAGCCACATCCGGAAGGCACGGATATCTTCAGAGTCAGCTCCTGATATCACCCGCATCTCCGCTCTAAAATCTGCACATAAGGTGCAGAAGTGTAGTATGAGTATAACTGACCCTATGTACTCAATATGTATCTTGTCTAACCTCGATAAAATAGTGACGAGGCTTTTTAGTTAAAAGATAATCATTGATATAACCATTACAAAAGACTAGCAATAGAACAATACAATTACATAACAAAAGAGAGTAGAAGGAAACAATTATGCGATGTAGTAAATGATTTATAGAAGAACCACGATTAATATTCCTCAATACAATGACCAATCCTTTCATTAGAGCAATAACCATCAAATCACAATAATAAATCTGTAACTTTCATAGTGTGAGAAATATAATCTAGCATCAAATCCAATAGCACGACAACACCCTTTGTGCATTTATCTCATTCTCTGCAAATATACGTGTAACTGTACCAACCAGGTGAAGGAAATGGCGACAACAGTAATAACAGGGTAGGAAACATAGGAATGACGACATCAATTAGGAAAGAAGAATATAATTTCACCTAACTAGCATGTTAGAAGGCATAGATGTAGATATAAAAAATAGGGGGGAAGGAAGAATCATCATAAGCTAACAAGTAGAGGCATGAATGGATAACATGATAGAAAGCGCCGCTCAGTCCAAAATGCATGTCATGATCATTAAAATAGGCTACCACATGCGAAAGATCCCATTATTTCTTTATTTCCCCTTAAAGCCATATTTTTGGTTAAATACTATTCCTTCTCACTTTTACATCGCGTCATTTTGTCCCTTTGCATTATTATTTTGAGTCAATCTTTGTTATAACAAACAAGAATTGATTTCAAAATATGTTGCCAGCTTTCTAACAATACAAAGTGAGTTCTATCTTAGCACATCAAAGAGGACATACCCAGGAAGCAACATGCACAATAATTTGTTGAAGTTAAACAAGATCTAAGGGTTTATGTAGACGGAAGTTCTAAAGAGAAGTTTGCTGGTCTATTTGTTTAGAATCCAACAAAGAAAAGGACATAAAATTGGTCACCATTTCTCAGATATGCAAAACAAAGAATGTGGGGCATACACAACAGACATAAAGATACAAATCTATCTGTGATCATTGTTTGATAAACATGCTTAAAAGCCTAACAATGCATTTCAAAAAAATCAGAAAGAGTCACCTGAGCAAAACTTGCTTCAAGGGTAAAACATGATAGCTTACAGACTCAAAAACTAGTACTGGTACGAGACAACCCAGTTTAATCCCGAGAGAAAAAGCCGCTCAAAACAAATCTTTTCTTTTTAGACAAGGGTCAGCGACACCATGAACATCCGGGTACGAAACAGTCAGGGGCGACATTAGAAAGCCAAAGTTTCCAGAACACGGTACAGAGCCTCCAAGCCATTTGGTACCACATTGAGAAATCAATTCTCCAACAACAAGGTGGCCACCGACTAAAACTACTCAAGGCATTCAAGGCCACAAACTGACCAACACTGTTAAACTCACAAATATCTCTTTGTTTGAAGAAAACAAAGTAGTGCAGAAATGAAGTTCTCAAAGGACGAATGTCACCAAAGGTAAGTTCTTCAAAGTCTCTACTTTTTCTTTCTAGGCTTGCCCATAATCATATCATTAGCCATTACATTTTCCAGCATAAGGTACCACAATCCTTAGTTGAGGTTCCATTTTAACACAGGGCACAACACTCCCTAGTCGCATGTTTAGTATAGGTTACACCAAATCCTAGTTGTACTTTCTAAAATAAGGTATACCAATCCTTAGTGAGGTTCCATTTTTATACAAGTTATCATATCCCCTGGTTACCTTCTCTCAGCGATACAAGGTGCTACCCCTGGTTATATTCTATCTCAATAATAAAGGGTGCCAACCCCTAGTTACATTCATTCTTACTGATACAGGGAGCCAACCCCTAGTTACATTATTTCTTAGCGATACAAGGAGCCAACCCCGGGTTACATTCCCTCCAAGTCCTATAACCTCACTCGTAGGAGATGCACTTCCTATGTTTGAGTCATTCTAATAGAAGACGTACTTCCTAATCTGAAGCATTAGTCCTAGAAGATGCACTTCCTAGTCGAGTCCCTCAACATCATTTGTAGGAGACGCACTTCTTGGTTTGAGTCATTCCAATAGGAGATGCACTTTCTAATCTAAACCATTAATCCTAGGAGACGCACTTACTAGTCTAATTCCTTCAACCTCACTTATTGGAGACATACTTTCTATTAGGAAACACGCTTCCTAATATAAATAAGAATCCTAGGAGACGAACTTCCTAGTCCAAGTCTTTCAACCTCATTCATAGGAGACACACTTCCTAGTTTGAGTCATCCTAATGGGAGGCGCACTTCCTAATCCAAACCATCAATCCTAGAAGATGCACTTCCTAGTCCGAGCCTTTCAACCTCACTCCCAGGAGACGCACTTCCTAGTTTGAGTTATTCCAAAAGGAGACACACTTCGTAATATAAACCATCAATCCAGGGAAACGCACTTCCTAGTCCAAGCCTTTCAACCCACTCGTAGGAGACACACTTCCTAGTTTGAGTTATTTTAATAGGAGACACAATTCCTAATTCGAACCATCAATCCTAGGAGACACACTTCCTAGTTCAATCCCTTCAACCTCATTTATAGGAGATGTATTTCCTAGCTTGAGTTATTCCAATAGGAGACGCACTTCCTAATCCGAACCATTAATCCTAGGAGACGTACTTCCTAGTCCAAGTCTTTCAACCTCATTCGTAGGAGACGCACTTTCTAGTTTGAGCCATTGCAATAGGAGATGCACTTCCTAATCTAAACTACAAATCCTAGGAGACAAACTTCCTTGTACAAGTCCCTCAACCTTATTCCTAGGAGACGCACTTCCTAGTTTGAGTTATTCCAATAGGAGATGCACTCCCTAATCAAAACCATCAATCCTAGAAGAAGTGCCTCCTAGTAAAAATATTTCAACCTCACTTGTAGGAGACACACTTCCTAGCTTTGCATCAATCCAGTTCATTCTAATAGGAGACACACTTCCTAACCTCAGTCAGTAACCCTAGAAGACGCAATTCCTACTTCAAGTCCTTCAATCTCATCATCATTCCAATGCTACCCATGGGCGATGCACCTCCTACTCTATGTTTTATTAGTTCTACTCCTAAGAGAAGAACATTCGAGTTGGAGTCTTCAGTATCATTTTTGCATCTTTCAAATAAAATGAGTTGATCTTCAACTTTACCGAATAACTTACAAAATTTTCTCACAGCCAAACTGGGGTAGAAAATTTTATTGGTTTTGTTCGTATTTAATGGATTTGCAGGCCTCACCATAGAGCACAGGTTGTGATGATTAAAGCTTGAAGTTTCAGTTATCATCATAAGAAAGAAGTCTTTCGATCACAGGATAGTTGAAGTTAACTTTGACAATGTGTCAGCAACTCGACTTCTCAAGATTCATCTTCTCAATTTTGGATCAGGAATAGAAGCAACTGAAATTGAGCTATAATCGTCCATTCAAAGAGAATCAAGATCCAATCTAAGGTCAACACAAGCGAACAAGTAAAAAATTAATATTTGACTCCAAAAGGCACATAGATAGAAATTTTGTAACTATAAGTTTTCAGACATATGTAGCTCTCTACTCGTTTACTTTTGATTTAAGAAACAAGTAATAGTAACAACAATAACAACAACATCACCGGTAGTCTTAACTCAGTATCCAGTAGTCCCAGCTACCAAAATTTTCCCATAGCAACACTGACTTGATTCCTTTATAGCCAAGGAAATGTAGGCAACCTCAGAAGTAAGGTTCAATAATTTTTTTTAAAAAAATGCTTTCATTAAAGTGATATATGGGAAAAGTTAGTCATGGAATTCATCGTCTTTACGCAAAAACTCTTCAAGTTCTCGAGCAAAGATGGGCGGCTGTAAATGCCTATATTTTGACCATATTTTTGTCTTATGATTTTGTGTTTAGATAAATTATCTTATGTGTAATAATAGAATTGCGAAGAATTGGGGCAATTAGTTTTTGATTCATCAGTTGTGCCAAAATCATGCAAAACCGACGGCCCAATTCGGCCAATCCAGTCCAAAAATGGCTAGCCAAGACTCGGTTCAAAATGACATAGTTTTGTGATGAAACTATGTTGTTTCATTAAGTAAGCCAAGATCAAATCTCATCCCTTCATTTCTCCCTCATCCAACTGCCATAATTTGATCTCTCTTCTAGGTATTTAAGACCTAGAGTGGCCAAAAAGTTGCCCTATTTTCCCTTTATTTCTTTCCTTCTTCCTCTTTTTCCCTCTCCCTCAGACCAGTACCGCTCCACCTAGTGCCGCCTTGCTCTGCCGCTGAAAATCACCCAGCAGTGGCGATCATCATCTAAACCATCCCAAAAGTGCACCTTACAATCCCCTTAACCTCCTCTTTCCAAATCTCCAACCCAAATCCCTCAAAACTCGCTCAAATTTCATGATTTTTATATCTAAGGAACCCTAGTTGCCGCCTATTTTCCCAAAATCAAAGAACTCTGGCCACTACCACCCCTACAACATATATATGAATGGATCGAGCTCTATGATACCAACCATTTCCCCTTAGTTTTAACCTGAAACTTCGGAGATAAATTTTTCGGCAACTCCCCTGTCGCAACTACCATTACCAAACACACTGCTTCTCCGTCTTTGCTTCTTTTGAACCAAGAAACCTCTTTTCCTTTTGACATAATGCTGTAATCCCTTTGTTTTAGCATTTGCCAGAATGAAATAAGTGTTTCAAGGTCGGATAGTTGTTGCTCGAGTTCCTGGTACCACTTTAATGCTCGAGTTAGCGGTGAATCCCCTCGCGTGGTAAAACCTCGGATCCCTTTTACCCTTGTCTCTGATTTTGTGTTTTATTTTATGTTCAATTCTAGTTGTTGTAGTTTAAATTCTATTTAGTGATCTTTTTAGTTTAATGTTCAATCTAATTTTTAATTTTATCGTTGTTTAACTTAATCGATTCTATTAGTTTTGCCCCATTGTTAACATGTATTGTTCTTTGATTTGAAATTTGATTTAGGTTCAAGTTTGTAACTTCTTAGTTTCTAATTGTCGTGTTTAATTCATCGCACTAATTAACTAAAGTTTAGTATCTTCGCAAAATCATTAGTCAATTAGTTGCTTGTTTGTTTAAGCTATTTGTTCTAGTTAGTTGTTTGTTAAGTTGCTGAAATATAGTAGTTCCAGTTCTGTTTATCAGTTTGTTTGTGGTTCAAATGCAATTATCTATTTGGTGATTTGGTTCAAATCAGTAGGGTGGTACTGATTTGGTGTAAAGCTGAAAGTTAGAATGTATTAATCATGAAATAAGTACATGTTGGTTGTTTTTACTATTTTAAGCATGCTGAAAAATACAAATGCTTTGCTTTTGTGCCAGATTTTTGGTAAAAATTAGACTGTTTTAGCACATAAAAGTTAGTCCTTTTGGATATTTTTTTGATGAACTAAAATCTGACCAAAAGGCCTTATTTTTCTACTTAAAAGACACATCTTCTACATATTTTAGACATTGAATATACACATCTCTACTCACTAGAAAAAAAGAGAACTTTGAGCGAAAAAATTTCAGTTGAGCTTCCTTTAATAAGCTGAAATTGTAAGCTTTAAGAGTGAGTTTAAGAGTGCATAATCTTTCAGAAAAGTAGAAGAGTCTTGGATTTTTTTTAGTACCTTCTCTTGAAAAATCACTAGTTTTACTAAGATTTCTGGGCTTCTTTAGTGCTACTGATTTTGTTGCTATTCCTACTGATGTTTCTCTTGTATTGGTTGCTGACTTTTTGTCGATGCACTGTTGTATTTTATTATTCTGCAAATCAGGTAACTTTCAAATTCTTGTATTGCAGATTCTTAATGAAATAAGAAGGATTTGACCCTGGTTTGACTAATGAAACATGATTTTGATTCAAGATGAATGTTATTTGAGTTGTTATCATCATGTAAATATTTTGGAAGTTAGTTAAAGCATCAGTTGTTCTTTACATTGTGGTCGAAACATCATTCTACTCAATCTATTTCGAATAGGGTAGTGTAGATGCTCATTCACATGTTACTTTTTGTGATTAAAGTTCATTCATCAATTCGTGTTCCACTTTTGAGTTTAGGTTACCTGACCCTCTACTTTGACTTTCTTCATGCATTTTTATTGAAATATTTATACATATTCATGTTAATATCTTTGGTTTGGTTCAGTTATATGCTTTATACAACTGATATGTTAGCATTCACATTTGTTTAGATTGGTAACTAAGTTTTCGGTTATTAAGGTATAAAGGAAAGTTACATGTTAAGTATATAAGTGTTAGGTACCAAAATGAAGGGAATTGAGCTCCAAAAATATTAACTACCTCATTTCATTAGTAAACATTGGGCCATGAGTAGCTTTAATAATCACATACGTGCCTTTTCTTTGCCTTACTGTTTTAATCACAAAGAAATCGCTAAGAAGCTTTTTGGTCCATTGTCTATACTCAATAAACGCTATACCTTAAGTTGTCCCAAAATCTTTAATACTAATAGTCGAATAACCTTCTCTTATGTTTAAGTAATAATTTAATAACTTAGTCACTAATAAAATATGTTTAAATGTTAGGCGATTAGTATACGCGCTTTAACTTTATTTATTCATGTACTCACTTGCATAGCATGATGTTTAACACTTATTAAGTTAATTCAATATGTGATGACCCGATAGGTCTTCTAATATTTTAGAACCAAATTCTATGTTCTAAAGCCTTAAATATCTCAATTTAGCCTTTCTCGATTTGCTTGCGCGTTCTAGATATTTATCCGGAAGGCTTTTATGTAAAAAACTGATAAAATATGAATTTTACCTTAAAAATTTATTTAAGTTGACTTCTGTTAATATTTTGGAAAAATGGATCTGGATTCGTATTTTGACGGTCCCGGTGGGTTCGTATCAAAATATGGTACCTAGGCGCATGCTCGGAATCTAATTCGGAGGTCCCTAACTCGAGTTATTAATTTTTGTTAAAAATTGAAAGTTTTAAAAAATGATGATTTTTAAGAATTGACTAATGTTTGGTCTTGTTGACACCGGATCTGTATTTTAGTTTTGAAGCACGGTACAAGTCTATTATTATATTTATGACTTGTCTGTCAAATTGGGTGAGAAACGGAGTTGGTTTGACGTGATTCAGACGTCTGTTTGTGAAAATAGAAGTTTAAAGTTTTCTTGAAAATTTTATTTGACTTTGTGTTCAATTCGTAGTTCTAGGTGTTATTTTGGCGATTTGATCGCGCGAGCAAGTGTATGATATTTTCAAAATTGTGTGCATGTTTGGTTTGGAGAGTTTCGGATAGGCTACAGAGTGGTTTGAACTTAGAAAATCATAGCTGGTGTATCAGATCCGCAGACTTCGCATTTGCGATATGCAAGCCTCATATTTGCAAAAAGACTATTGCATTTGCAAGCAGTGGGCTAGGGGGTGGACCTTCGCATTTGTGAAGTTTTGGGTTGCATTTGTGGTCCTCTCAGTCCACACTTGCGAACATTATGTTCGCATTTGCGAAGGCAGCAGAGATGGGGGAGCTTCGCATTTGCGAAACATTTCTCGCATTTGCAAAATCTGCAGAACTATAAAACTTAAGTTAGGTGGGATATTTCTCTCATTCATAAAATTTTCAACACCTAGAACCCTAGAGGCGATTTCGTTACATTTCATAAGTTTTCAACCTAAAATCTAATGTTTTCATGGTTGAATTTCGGGGGTTTGGGTAGAATTAGGGATTGTTGTAAAACTGGGATTTAGACCTCAAATTGGTGTTGTATTCCAAAACAAATTACATGATCGGGCTCGGGGCTAAACAGGTAATCGGGTTTTAGTTCAAATTTCGGGTTTGGACTAAGCGCGCCCAGGAATTGACTTTTGTTGACTTTTTCAATAATGACCTAAATTGAATCTTTTACAATCGTCGGTGATTCCTAAGGCGTATTTTGAATCGTTTGGTTGGTAATATGCTAGATATTATTGGTTTGGAGGCTTATTTGAGAGGCAAAGTTGTGGTTAAGCTTTGAGTTGTCTTTGGAGCGAGGTAAATGTTGTGTCTAACCTTGACTTGAGGGAATTAGGAACCCTCGGACTATGTCCTATGTGAATTTCGTGTGAGTGAGGTATATGCAAGGTGATAAGTGCTTATACGCCGCCAAATTTTCTCTTTTCCCTGATTTTCCGCTTTTCCTTAATTATTTCCTTCCATGTCTTAACTGTTATATGCTCTAAATGATTTTCATGCTTAACTGCTGCTTGTTAATTAATATCTTCTCCTATTAATGATGTTAGCTCTTTTCATAGTATCATGATTCCCTTCTATTTGATTAAATTCACTTACTTACACCTTCTAATTGTCAATTACTGGATTGGTCTCGCTGTGTTGTATTACTTGTATAGATTCCTATATTGTACAAGATTTCATTTTTGGTTCAGTTTTGTATTTATTGATCGAAAGGGTTTTTGTGGTTGAACTGTTGATTTGACTGTGCACATTCAGTATTTGGTATTAATATGGTAAGATCGGGTTGCATACCATAGCAGGTGTAATAAGGGTAGATTGACATGGTGGAATAAGGGAGAACTCATATTGTACGGTGGGATCGGGTTGCTGTAAGGCCCCGTAAAAAATATTTTTTTTGCTTAAAACCTAGTAGCTCATAGTGTCAAGTTCTGAATATTGTGTTAGAATTGTGTAGAATTCTTCGCGGCGAGTTTTGGACCCTCGGTGGTGATCTAAGCTTTAAAAATCAAAAGAATAAATTTTTCCAGAAAATTATCATTTCTGTGTTCAAGAATGCTGTCGCAGATCAGCTATGCGGACCGCATTCCTACCGCAGAGTGAAGCAGAAAATTGGTCTAAGATGATGTCAAAAATGCGGCCCATTCTGCGATCGCAGAATCGAAATGCGGACTGCATTCCTACCGCAGAGTGAAACAGAAGATTCGTAAAAAAAATTGAAGTTAAAATGCGGTCAATTCTGCGGCGCATTATGTGGCCGCAGAACATGAATGCGGACCGCATTCTTGTCGCAGATCGTGTCAGAACATTTGGTTTTTGAGGAGCAATTCTGCGGTCCATTATATGGACGGCATGTTTACTCTGCGACCGCAAATTTCACCCCGGGCTTCTATTTTCTAACTTTAAAACCCGACTCCCTTTCTAATATAACG
>MU754634.1:207632-247498 GCA_026770625.1 Nicotiana glauca | reverse complement strand
ATAAATATGGGTTATGGACTTATGTAATTATATGTCGGGCATTGTAAGTTGTAAACTTGTTAAAGAAATTAAGCATGTTGTGTATGTTTCGAAAAAAGGTGATTTCAACTATGAAATGGTTAATCTTTGGTTAATAAGTTATGAAAAATATAGGGGTAACACGTGGGTTAGGAAAGGCACCCAGGTCCGCTTGATTGGGGCTACCCGGTCGAGCGCCGGTCATGTCCCTCGAGTTTGGGGCGTGACAGTTGCATGCCACAATAGGTGGAATAAGGGTGGATTGATATGGTGAAATATGGGTGGACTATGATACTGATATTTACATATGGTGGGATCGGGTTGCGCGCCGCAACAACTTATGTATTTCCATTTCTTGGGTTGTGTTTGGTTTTCGGTATTCTCAATTGTAATGCTAAGGATTGGTAATTTTGGACGACGGTGGTTCATTTCTTGAGGCTGTAGTTATTATTTTCAGTTGATTGTTAAATCTTGTTCAATATTTCCATTTTCTGTCATTACTATATACTGCGTACAGGTTGTAGTGTAGGTGACCCGCCTTAACCTCGTCTCTACTTTGTCGAGATTAGGCTCGACACTTACAAAGTACATGGGGTTGATTGTACTCAGACAACGCTCTGCACTTCTTGTGCAGATTTTGGAGTCGTACTAGCGGTGACTACTAGAGAGCTCGGATTGGACATCCTGCGGAGACTTAAGGTACAGCTGCTCAGCATTTGTAGCTCCTGGAGTCCCCTTCTTTGTTTTATTTAGCTGTGTATCTTCTTTTCAGACAGCTTTATATTATTTCATACCCTTGTATGTACTATTCTAGTAGCTCATTCACTTGTGACACCGAGTTCATGGATGTATTAAATGTTTGTCTATTCTAGCTTATGCATTATTTACTTTGGATTATTAAGGTTACATGAATTCTTCTTCATTAAATTTTAAACTATTAAAAAGGATAAATTGTTCTAACGTTGACTTGCTTAGCAAGTGAAATGTTAGGCTCCATCATGGTCCCAGCAGTGGGAATTTTGGGTCGTGACAAGTTCGTATCAGAGCACTAGGATACATAGGTCTCACGAGTCACAAGCAAACTTAGTAGAGTCCGAAGGATCGGTATGAAGATGTCTGTACTATCTCCCAGAGTATATGGAGTTAGGAACGATTTCATTTCTATCCTTCTCTATCATGCAATTTTTTTCTTCATTGCTGATTGAACCCTTCTATTCTTGTTCTCTCGCAGATGGCGAGAACACGCACCGCATCTTCAGCTAGATAGCAGCCGAAGACCCCAACAATAGCTCCTACGATGGGCAGAGGTCGAGGCCGAGGCAGGGGCAAAGCTCAGCCCAGAGCTCGAGCAGTAGCACTAGTGGTGGAGCCTCGAGTGGAGTTTGATGAGGAGATTCTAGCCCAGACTGTGCCTATCGGAGGGCCATATGTTTTGGGCTGAGGACTACTATTTTACTATGCCCGAGGGGCTTGTGATGATATCTGACTGAGTGCGGTTGAGGGCTATATGTGAGGATATACTAAGTGATATGAGGCCGAGGGCCTGAGATATATTTATACACCACGAGGTGGCTTGAGTGATGTGAGGTCGAGTGTCGAGAGATGATGCCACGAGGTGGCTTGATATAGCGCTTGGGTCATAAGGGGCCCCTCCGGAGTCTGCACACCCACAGTGAGCGCGGGTACCCATTGTTCTTAGAGTGAGCCCGAGGGGCTGACATTGTTCTGAGAGTGAGCCTGAGGAGATGATATTGTTTTGAGAGTGAGCCCGAGGGGCTGAGAGCGTTCTAAGAGTGAGCCCGAGGGGCAAACCTGTATTTGTTCATTTTTCATATTTACTTGCCATTTTACCTATTATACTGTGGTATTTGTGCCCAGGGGGCGGATTTTCTGTGCTTATCGGCACTAACTGTTTTGTATTAATTGCATAACTGTTGAAAAAGTCATTTCCAAAATAGGTTTAAACTGAGCTAAGATCTTTCTAAAGATTTCACAGCTTCACTGCTTTTCTCAAAGGGTTTTATACTGCTTCTATACAGCATGTTGGTTTGCTTTACGTAATTTCTTACTTCTCAGTTGTTATTTACCTTTATTACTCACTGAGTTGGAGTACTCACTTTACTCCCTGTACTATGTGTGCAGATGCAGGTATTTTTGCACCCGATAGTGGGTTTTGATTGATCGGAGGCAAAGTTATTGGAGTTGGAGAGGTAACTGCCAGCGTTCATAGCACCGCTTTTCTCCCCTTTGTTTCTCAGTCCTGTTTCGTATATTTCAGACCTTCTTATTGTATTTATACTCTAATAGATGCTCGTGACTTGTGACAGCCCGATATTGGGTTGTATTCCGCACTTTATAAGAAATCTTTTATTTAGATTGTGGTTATTTAATCATGTTAAAATTTTTTATTAATATTAACTATTCAAAAAAGGCAAAATAGATTGGTTGGCTTGTCTTGTCTTCACGAGAGGCGCCATCATGACCGGATCGGGGTTTGGGTCGTGACAAGTTGGTATCAGAGCCTAGGTTACATAGGTCTCATGAGTCATGAGCAGGTTTAGTAGAGTCTCATGGATCAGTACGGAGACATCAGTATTTATCCTCGAGAGGCTGCAGAACCTTTAGGAAAACTTCACATTCATGAAATTCTTATTGTGCGTGCTTGGTTCAGCTTGGAATATAACTCTTGAAATTCCTTCCACACATTTGTATGCGCGAACGAGCGCTCATTATCAGATATGCCTTGACGGTTTGTGATTCCCTGATCGAGGGGCGAGATGTGATCTCTGTGAGTTTGATGTTAGGCCAGTCTGGAGGACTTAAGGCCGGATCTTTGCCTATGGCTTGATCACCGAGATGTTGATTGTGTGCGAAAGTGCTTTTGAATTTATATGTTTGATATTTTCCCTATTTGTCGAAGTGATAGCTAGATGGCTATGTAATGAGAATGTTAGTGCTGCAAGAAGTATTCGTATGATTTGGAAGTAATGAGAAAGGTCTACTGGAGGATAGAAGAACTATTAAGTGATTTATTTCTATCTTGATTCGAGTTATAGCCCCGAGATATGAGCGTGTGAAGAATCTTTCCATGTTCCTAGTTAGGAGTGAAGTAAATTTCATGTTGCGGTATGAGTCCAGACTCAAGAAGATCAAGTGACTGCGTAATGCTTGTGATGGTGGAAGATATACAAAAATGTTAGTTGGAGGCAAAGCAGGTGGGTTATCTCATGTGGAGTGTTCTAAGGTTGTGTGATCCTTGTGTTGTCTATTAGAAGATCTCATTTACAAGTGAATAATATGTGTTGAAATCTAAATTGGGTCGCCTAGAGAGTGGGATTAACTATTGTGTGAGTAAATGCGAGATTTGTAGAAGAGTTAAAATTCTATATGATTTGTGTTTCCACAAGTTTATGAAGGATTGAGTTTAATATCACTATGGTATTATGGAGGTAGTAGAGTATATGCGTTATGAGTTATTGGGTGTGTTTAGATCTATGGCTTCGAGCCAAGTGGGGGAGTTTGCTATTGATTAAGTTGATGGCACGGTTAGGTGCTATGTTGGTTCTAGTTTAAGGCATGTTGGTGAGTTAGTTATGGCTTACAGAGGTTGAGGTTGAGGAGGGATCGAGTGAAGGAAAATTTTGACAAAGGTTATATGGTGCTTCATAGGTGTGAGAGAATCATAGGATGTCTTAAGTTCTTGTTGGTAAAGAATGCTCGGTGCATAGAGCAGGAAGATGCTTGTTTGTATTGGGATGAGGTCACATCATGTGGTGTCAGAGTGCCAATAAGGCACGGGTGGTTCTGTTCATTTGATCAGGCTAATTGCAGTTTAAATAGAGTAAATGACTCTTGAGAATGGTTCTAATGTGTTCAAGATTCTACATGTAACAATTGGGTATCTTAAAGTTGTATATGTGATTAGAAATTGATTCTCCACTTGGAGAGGCCAAGACTTGTGGTATTCTTATGTTAATTGTGGGATTCTATGTATCAGTACCAGGAAGGTAAAGGTAACGGATTTAGATTCCCAGGAAGTTCTTCAGAGTAAAGTATTTTGGAGTGTGGTACTTTTAGGAATGTTTAAAAAGTATTCAGTGACTTGTGAGCCTTAGACGGTGTGACTTTATGCTTAGTTCCGTGTGGTAAGTTTGAGTTGAGGAATTGTGGTGCTACAGTAAAAAGGAAATATCATGTTGAAGATGAATCAGAAGGAAATTTAGATAGATGGGGTAGCTTGGTAGTAGACCAGACCGGTATGGTAAGCATATGATTTGTTCCTTATGTGTGTTCGAGGTAATGAGTTCTTACAGGTATTTTGCGGCAATGCTCTTAGGTTTTGACAGCTTTCTTAGCTTGGTCGAGTTAAAAGGATTCAGTTCTAGCAGGCCTGATTTGTGCAAGGGGACTCGAAAAGTTCTTGATGGTTTTTACCGCGGTTTGGAGATGTATATTTTCTATGGGAATGCGGAGCATGGGATGTATAGTGATTTTCTTCTAGGTGGGACCAATGAAAAGTTCTTAAATAGTTGAGTACGTAGATGTTTGTCGCTCGGAATGGAGATGAAGTTCTCATGTTATCCTAAGATGGTATGGTACATGCGATATGTTGTTAAGGATTGAGATTTGCGTGTGTAAGGTTATGGTTCAGTTCTAAATGGAAATTCATAATATTCTTAGGCAGCACGGGCAGTTTTAGGTGATTAGAGAAATGATCTTCAGATGATTAAGGAAATAGTATTGCTAATCATAGTGATTTGACAAGGGTATATGTTTTAGAAAAGGCAATGTGATTAAGTTGATAGTACTTCGATAGTATTGTGGTGCTTTCTTATTAGATCGACTGCTGATATTCAAGTTTTCTTAATGGCACAGGGGAATTTTAGAATATCTTTCGTGGAATGATTGGGTACTTAAGGTGTTATATGTATTCAAACGGCAAAATTTGGGATCAGGTATGGTGATTTGTATGTTATATGGAGTTGGAGACTGGGAGTTCTCATGTTCAGGATATATTGTTATTGTGAGTCGCGTGTATCGGCTGTCTAGTGACTATCGGGGTCTGGAGATCCGAGCGGATCTTTTATGCTTGGTATGTTGGATTTGGAAGTGATATTGGGTTTAGACTGGTTGTCTTCGCGTCGGTGTCGTTCTGGATTATTGCGCCAAAGCGGGACCGTTGGCCATGCCGGGAATGCCACAGATTGAGTGGTGAGGTACAACAGACTATGTCCTAATAAGGTAATTTTATATTTCCAAGACACAGTAGATCGCTGGGCAGGATTGTCCCTCTTATTTAGATTTTCGTGACGAATGTTAGTGTAGAGGCTTCTACCATTGATTCAATTCTGGTGGTGAGGCATTTTTCAGATGTACTTCTTATGGTCGGGCATGTCGTCGGGCAGGGTTATTGATTTTGATATCGATTTGATGTCAGGCACTGTATCGTATGGCACTGGCAGAGTTATGGGAGTGGAAGGAGCAGCTTCAGGTGTCCATGATAAGGAGTTCGTTAGCAAGCCAATGTGGATACGTGTTCTAACTTGAGTCGGCTTGGTTGGCTCCGAATTGTATTGTTGAGGGATGTGTTGATTCGGCTGTTATTGAGCTTATTAGTAATGTGGTGAGATCAATGAGTTACCTTTTTATGTTGCGAGGTGTTGTGATTTGTTAGTTATGGGCACATATGGTGCGGTTTATTTGGGGTCTCATAGTGGAAGTCGAGCGGGAAAAGTAATTAGGTATTGCTCGATGAATGGCGTATCGGTCATGTCCTATCGGGTTTGCGTGGTATATGCTATTTATTTCACCGTGGGTGTAATGACTTGCTTTGGTTCCACACGTCAAATTGTGCGTGGCTGTCGATTTTGAGCATAGTGACTTCAAGTGTTTCATATGGAGCAGTGTTTAGAGAGGATCGTCCATTGTAGCGAAGCTATGTAGAGATATGACCTTTCGGGTTAGATTCGTGTGTTCTATTTCTATGATGTGAGACGGGTTCTCAGCCTTGTGTTGTGATGGTACTGGTGAGCTTGAGGTAAAGCTCTTTCATTTGAGTCATTTTCATGATTTGAGTATGTTCGGACCGTTGCTTATTGGTGCACGTAATATGCAAGTTGTGGCTTAGACCTATATTGATGTGTCATGTCACCAGAGTGGTGTGTTGGATTAGAGGGGATCATTGAGATCATTAATGAATACGAACGGATTCGATTTCAGCATGTTGGAAGGATAATATCGAGGTTCGGCTCAGAAAATTGCTATGGTAATTGCCAAGGAGAAGTGGATTCATGAATGGTTGACCTGAGAAATGGTTATGGCTTACCGCGTGTTTTAGTTATCATTGGCAGTATATGAAACTGTTGGGATGAGACTTTAGTTGATAAAAGGTTTTCTATTGGTATTCGGTTGTTGGTACAGCTGCTGTGAATAGAAGTTATCGTTAAGAGTGTTTGAGTTATGTGGTATTTCATGTAATTGTACCTGAGGTTGCAGTTATGGGTTATTACAACTGGTTTGGGCTTATTCTAAATATAGATGTGAGGTTTTGATCTTGTGTATGATTTCGGAAATGGAAATGTGGTTCTAAGGTTTATGGGCTATATTGGGTTGTGAAATTTCAGTTACAAAGTGTTATCGAACCTATATGAGATAGGGTGACGTGGGATCACCCCCGGGTATATGCATGGTAAGGTTATTCAGCGATTTGTTGACTTTTGGAACAACTCTATGTACGTTCGAGGACGAACGTTTGTTTAAGTTGGGGAGGATGTGACGACCCGGTCAGTCGTCTTATGAGTTACCGCTCCATTTCCCCCATTTATGCCTCTTTATTCTTTGATATCCGTATTTTGTGTGATCAAGTTGATTAGTTTGCGTTTGGAGTGGATTTGGTAAGAAATGAGACACTTAGTCTCTGTTAAGAAGGTTAAAGTTGAAAAAGTTAACCGGATGTTGACTTATGTGTTAGAGGGATCGGATGTGAGTTTCGATGGTTCGGTTAGCTTCGGGAGGTGATTTGTGACTTAGGAGCATGATCGGAATTGGTTTTGGAGGTCCGGAGTAGATTTAGGCTTTAACTGGCGAAGTTGATATTTTGGTGATTTTCGGTTGGTAGATGAGATTTTGATCCGAGGGTCGGAATTGAATTCCGAGAGTTGTTGTAGCTTCGTAATGTCATTTGGGATGTGTGTGCAAAATTTTAGATCATTCGAACGTGGTTTGGTTGGGGTTTTCATCAAAAGCATGTCTCGGAAGTTTCTATAAAACTTAGGCTTGAATTCGATGTGAATTGGTGAGTTTGGTGTTGTTTGAGGTGTTTTGAGGACTGAAACAAGTTTGAATGAGGTTTTAGGATGTGTTGGTGCTTTTGGTTGGGGTCCCGGGGGCCTCGGGTGAGTTTCGGATGGTCAATCGGACCATTTTTGGTATTTTGAAGTTGCAAATTTTGGAGTTCAGGTGTTGCAGAGTTTATCTCTTCGCGTGAGTAGGCTCGTGTTCGCGAAGAAGGAATTGAGGAAGGCCAGGTTTTAGCCTTCGCGATCGCGAGATGGGCTTCGCATTCTTGGAGGGTTGTGGATCAGAGTATCGCGTTCGCGAATGAGGGTACGCGATCGTGTAGAGGAAGTGAGTCAGATGGGGTCCAAGGTGATTTGTGCATCGCGTTCGCGTAAGGTTATTTCATTTGATCATCATGTTCGCAGGGTGTTGGTCATGTTTGCGTAGTGCATTTTTGAGGTCCTGAATATTTGCTCTTCGCGATCACGAGGCTTGTGCCGCGATCGCGATGAAGAGATATCAGAACTGGGCATAAAGTTTATAAGTTATTTCATCCGCGATTTTGGATCATTTTTACTCCATGGTTGATCATTTTGAGAGCTCTTTGAGGGAGATTGAAGCCTATTCAAGGAGAATTGATTGGAGGTAAGATTTTTGAACCTAAAACGTGATTCTATTGTGAAATTAACCTAGAAATTCGTGGAACTTAAGATAAATATAGAAGAACTAGGGCTTGGGATTTTGAACTTTTAAATTGGGATTTGAAGGACCATTTGAGGTCTGATTTTAGAACTTTTGATATGTATGAGCTCGTGAGGTGATAAGGAATCTAATGATGTGAAAATTTCTAAGTTTCGAGAAGCGGGCATGGGGCTCGGGTTTTGGTAATTTCAGGATTTGTGCCCGTTATTGATTGTTTTTTATTGGACTTTATTCCTTTAGCATATTGCTATGTATTCATTCTGATTTTGGGTAGATTCGACGCGCGTGGAGGCCGATTTGAGGGGCAAAGGCATCGTGAGCTAGAGATTTTGCCGGTTCAAGGTGAGTAACGATTGTAAATGATATCATGAGGGGTTGAAACCTCGGATTTGCACATTGTAGGGCTATATTGAGGTGAGACACGCGCTTGATGATGAGCGTGGGGTCATTTGCTATTGGGGATTGTAACTTGGTCCGTCCCGATTGATGATTTTACCGCGCATTTGACTGAAACTTATTTGTTATCATCATGATTTGGGCTAATTGCCATATTTGGGCTGATTGCCAACTGTTAGAACCCTCCGGGTATTTTATCACTATTTCCTCACTGTATTGATTTATTATTTGAACTCAGTCATGATGTTTTCCACTGTTTTAGAACTCAGCCATCTTTACTTAGTTTTGAGACTTAAATGATATTTTGGGCTGAGGACTACTGTTTTACTATGCCCGAGGGGCTTGTGATGATATCTGACTGAGTTCGGCTGAGGGCCATATGTGAGGATATACTAAGTGATATGAGGCTGAGGGCCTTAGATACATTTATACACCACGAGGCGGTTTGAGTGATGTGAGGCCGAGTGTCGAGTGATGTAAGACCGAGTGCCGAGAGATGATGCCACGAGGTGGCTTGATATAGCGCTTGGGCCATAAGGAGCCCCTCCGGAGTCTGCACATCCACAGTGAGCGCGGGTACTCATTGTTCTGAGAGTGAGCCCGAGGGGCTGACATTGTTATGAGAGAGAGCCTGAGGGGCTGATATTGTTCTGAGAGTGAGCCCGAGGGGCTGAGAGTGTTCTGAGAGTGAGCTCAATGGGCTAATACTATTCTGAGAGTGATCCTGACGGGCTGGTACTGTTCGGAGATATTCAAGCTAGTTGGAGTAGGGAAGGATGAAAGGATCCACATAAAGATGTTCATGAAGAGTTTGAAAGGAGACACATTATCTTGGTACATCAGCCAAGATCCGAAAAAGTGGTCAAGCTGGTAGGCATGGCGACTTTATGGACAAATTCAGGTTTAATACAAAGAATGCACCAGACGTGTTCTATATCCATAATTTGAAGAAGAAGCCTACGGAGACATTTTGCGAGTATGCTACTCGCTGGAGGTCCGAAGCTTCTAAGGTCAGACCCGCCTTAGAAGAAGAGCAAATAAACAAGTTCTTTTTCCGAGCTCAGGACCTGCAGTACTATGAACTGCTGATGATGATTGATAACCACAAGTTCTCCGACATTATCAAATTGGGTGAAAGAATTGAAGAAGGTGTTAAAAACGTTATGATTACAAACTTTGAGGCCTTGCAAGCTACAAATAAGGCTTTACAGTCTGGTGGTGTATCCAAGAAAAGGGACGTAGGGGCCGAGATGATTGTACAAAAGACCAAGTCTCCCCTCAAATACCAAGCTTACCCAACATCTCCACTCACATACCAGCTAACCCCAAATTACCAAGCACCCCCAAACCAAGCTCCACCACCAACTTATCAATCATATCCACCTCCTACATACCAACCTACCTCACCCAGATACTCACAACCCACTCATGTCCACCAAACTTACAATGCTTAACCACCCCATCATCAATCGCCCCTTGTACGCCAAAACTTCCCTAGACCCCAATCTAATTTTGATCGCAGACCTCCAAAACAATATACAGCCATCATCGAACCTATCGATCAGCTGTATGAGAGGCTGAAAGCTGCTAGTTATGTCTCCCCCGTCCCTGTTACAACCCCTAAGAATCCTTCTCAGTAGTTTAACCCAAACAAGTCCTGTGCATACCACTCCGGCATGAAAGGGCACACTATCGATGAATGTCGCTCCTTGAAAGACAAAATACAGTCTTTGGTTGACAACAAGATCATTGTGGCAAAGGAATCCGCTCTAAACATTTGCAATAACCCTCTGCCAGACCATAAGGGTGGAGGCATCCACATAATTAAACTAGAAGATGATTGGGACCCCGAGGGATCCATCGGGTTGATCGCATAAGGTGATGACCCAAAGAAACAAGCAATTACTCTCAATCAAATCAAAGTCTAGATCCGACCGTCTGAAGATGTTGAGGTGAATATGTCTATACCTCTTGAGTTTGAGGCAGCGCCACCCGCAAAGACACCAACACCAATTGAGGTTGAATTCGCGTCTCCGGCAAATACACCCGCACCATTTAAGGTTGCACTCTTGCCACCCAAGGCATATATTCTATTCAAAGTGAGAATAGTCATGCCGATCCCGGTGGTGATGTCTACCACGCTATCATTCTATACAAATCTTGTACCCTAAGACTATACGTTCGAGGCAAGAAGGAAAGTCAAGGTCAAGATTGAAGAAACTATCACAGCACAGGGTATGACAAGAACTGGTAGAGTCTATACCTTTGAAAATCTGGCTGAATCAAGCAAGCAGGCCTCCAATCGGCCACCCCTCATTAATCTGGATGATCTTTGGAGGAAAATACAGGCCAGGGAATAATCGGTAATCGACCAATTAAACAAAACGCTAGCACAAATATCCATCCTCTCTTTGCTGCAAAATTCCAAGAAACGCAATAATGCTTTGTTAAAGGCGCTGAGTGAAGCGTACGTACCAAGTAACATCATTGGTGTGGAAATGGCTAATATTGTAGGACAAGTGCTGGAAAGCCATAAGATTACTTTTAATGAGGACGAGCTGCCACCTGAAGGGCTAGGTCACAACAAAGCACTGCACATCACCGCGCAATGCGAAGATTATTTCATCAGCCAGAATCCTGATCGATGGAGGTTCCAGTCTTAACATTTGTTCGCTGTAACACTCAAGAAGTTGGATAAAGGGCTATATGAAATAAATGATGGAGCAATGAATGTGAATGCCTTCGATGGTTCTCAGAGGTCCACCATTGGTGAGATTATTCTATGCTTACAGATGGGACCAACCTGGTTTGAGGTCGATTTCCAGGTAATAGATGTACCAGCATCTTGCAACTTGCTGCTGGGAAGACCATGGATTCATGCTGCTGGGGCCATAGCATCAATGCTGCATCAGGCAGTAAAAGTCGAATGGAATCACCAGGAAGTGATCATTCATGACGACGGTAGCAACCCTATATACAGTCTCCAGACCATTCCGGTGATCGGGGGAAAAAGAAAACTGGGTGGAGAAATTTACTACCACATCGATCGGGTCAATACTATTGACAAAGATAAATGGTGGGATAACAAAATTGAGAGTATAATGAGTTGGAATGGATACGAACCTGACAAAGGGCTCGGCAAGAACCTCCAAGGGATCACCAAACCCATAAAAGTCAAAAAACATGGCACTACCTTCGATTTGGGATATGAATACACCTGGAAAGAATTCAATAACTGGTCGCCACCATGGCGCGGTCCTTACTACCCACTAGAGCAGACAATACCGCATCTGAAGCAGACTTTCCAACGGGCCGACATTATTTATTGGCCAGATGAAGAAGAAGCACTTGCAGCAATGAAGAATTTATTTCTAGAGGACGGTGATATGGACTGTTGTGTTATTCTTTAGGAGGAGGGGGAGGAAAGCCCTTCCATACGGGCTGTGAGTAGAGGGGAACGTCTCAAGAAGTGGAGCATCAGGACAACCAGAGCCCGACGAGCCTCGGGGTAGCAAGGCTAAAACAAGCATTATTCACTGCTTTATTTACTAAATGATTTTATTTTTGCATTTTTGGATTCCTGCAATAACATCTTTGATTTTCAAAACAGTTATTCAATTTATCCAAAGCATTTCTGATTTTTCTTATGAATTAATTGCTATCGTTTTCTCTCCTTACTTTACCAATACAACATTACTATTACTTACCTTGATGAACCAATGAATGTGACATGTAATGTGACAACGCAAAAAATGGACATTGGTTCAAAGGAAGATGACATACCTGACGAGATTGTCAAAGAAGTTGAGAACTTTGAGAACATACCTAAGTCTAACCTGGACGAGACCGAAATTGTCAACCTGGGAGATGTAAAAAATGCCAAGGAAACACAGATCAGCATTCACCTATCGCCATTGGAGAAGAAAGAATACACAGAATTTCTAAAGGAGTATGAGGACATATTCGCCTGGTCGTATGATGACATGACTGGTCTGAGTACGTTTATTCTGGCTCACAAATTACCAACTGATCCAATGTGTCTACCGGTAAAGCAAAAGCTCAGAAAGCTCAAACCCGATATGAATTTGAAAATCAAGGAAGAAGTCACCAAGAAAATCAAAACCAAGGTTCTCAGGGTGTTTGAGTACCCAACATGGTTAGCCAACATTGTACCAGTGCCAAAGAAAGGTGGGAAGGTTGGAGTCTGTGTCAACTACCGGGATCTCAATCGGGTCAGTCCAAAAGATGACTTCCCTTTGCCAAATATACATATCATGATTGACAATTGAGCCAAGCATGAGCTACAGACATTCGTAGATTGCTTCGCTGGTTATCATCAGATTTGGATAGATGAGGAAGATGTTGAGAAAGTGGATTTCATTACGCCGTGGGGAATCTATTGTTACAAGATGATGCCATTTGGCCTGAAGAATGTAGGGGCCACCTACATGAGGGCCATGACCACCATCTTTCATGATATGATACATAAGGAGATAGAGGTATATGTGGATGATGTTATTATCAAATCCAAGAAGGCCACTAACCACATAGAAAATCTGAGGAAGTTCTTCAATAGACTACGGAGATACAACCTGAAACTAAACCCCGCAAAATGTGCATTTGGGGTTCCTGCTGGGAAATTGCTTGGATTTATTATGAGCCTCCGAGGAATAGAACTGGAACCATCAAAAGCCAAAGCCATTCAAGAACTACCACTGCCAAAGAACAAGAAGGAAGTGATGAGTTTCTTGGGAAGGCTTAACTACATCAGCCAATTCATAGCACAGTCTACAGCTACCTTTGAGCCAATCTTTAACATATTAAAAAAGGACGCCGCTACCAAATGGACTGATGACTTGCAAAAGACCTTCAACAAAATCAAGGAGTACCTGTCAACACCACTAGTCTTAGTCCCGCCCGAGTCACGTAGACCCTTATTACTCTACCTTGCAGTGTTAGATGGAGATTTCGGCTGCGTTCTGGGGCAGCATGATAAAAGGGGGAGGAAGGAACAAGCCATTTATTATCTTGGCAAGAAGTTCACCCCGTACAAGGCACGGTATTCTCTATTAGAACGCACCTGTTATGCTTTGACTTGGGTAGCTCAGAAGCTGAGGCATTACTTCTACGTCTATACTATATATCTCATATCAAGAATGAATCCCTAAAAGTACATCTTTCAAAAGCCCATGCCCACTAGCAAGCTAGCCAAGTGGCAAATCCAGTTGAGTGAATTCGACATTGTTTACGTAACTCAGAGAGCGGTCAAGGGACAGGCACTGGAAGACCACCTTGCTAAAAACCCCGTGGATGGAGGATACAAACCCCTGAAAATGTATTTTCATAACGAAGAGGTGTCATTCATAAGAGAAGATATTGCAGAACCCTATGACGGTTGGAGAATGTTCTTCAATGGAGCAGCAAACTTCAAAGGAGTTGGCATAGGAGCACTCTTGATATCAGAAACCGGTCAGCATTATCCAGTGTCTGCCAAACTCAGGTTTCCCTGCACCAACAATATAGCCGAGTATGAAGCTTGCATCTTAGGGCTCAAAATGGCCTTGACATGAACGTTCAAGAGCTGCTAGTGATTGGAGATTCAGAATTGCTTATACATCAGGTACGAGAAGAATGAGCAACCAAGAACTCCAAGATACTCCTGTATCTGCATCACGTACATGAGTTGAGAAAGAGGTTCGTAAAGACAAAATTCCAACATGTCCCTAGAATCTAGAATGATTTTGCCGATGCATTTGCTACCCTATCATCTATGATACAGCATCCCGATAAGAATTTCATTGATACTATTCCCGTAAAAATCCATAATCAGCCAGCTTATTGTTCCCATGTTGAAGAGGAAGTAAACAGAAAACCTTGGTTTCATGATATCAAGGAATAGTTAGCAAAAGGAGAATATCCAGAGCTTGCAAATCCTACTCAGAAACGCACACTTTGGAGATTGTCCAACTTCTTTCACAGCGGAGGAATACTGTATAGGAGGACTCCCGATTTAGGATTATTGAGATATGTTGACGCAAAGGAAGCATCCAGTCTACTAGAGGAAATTCATGCCGGGACCTATGGTTCACATATGAACGGTTTTGTCTTAAGCAAAGATGATACTCCGAGCTGGTTACTTTTGGATGACTATGAAAACAGATTGCATCCAGTATGTCAAGAAATGCCACTGCTGTCAGATACATGCAGACATGATAAAGGTACCTCCAAATGAACTCAACAAAACAAGCTCACCGTGGCCATTCGCTGCCTGTGGGATGGATGTCATCAGACCAATCGAGCCTGCCGCTTCCAACGGACACAGGTTTATCCTAGTAGCCATTGACTATTTCACCAAATGGGTCAAAGCAGCATCTTACAAAGCAGTGACTAAGAAAGTCATGGCATATTTTGTCCGTGATTGCATTATTTGTCGATTCGAAATTCCAGAGTCGATCATTACTGATAATGGCTCTAATCTCAATAGTGATTTGATGAAAGATATGTGCAAAACTTTCAAGATCAGACATAAGAATTCCACAGCATACAGACCTCAGATGAATGGAGCTGTAGAAGTCGCCAACAAGAATATCAAGAAGATACTAAGGAAAATGATAGAGAAACATAAAAGTGGCACGAGAAGTTATCTTTTGCTTTACTGGGATATCGCACCACAGTCCGCACATCAATCCGGGCAACCCCCTATATGCTGGTTTATGGTACAGAGGCTGTCATTCCCGCTAAGGTAGAAATTCCTTCCCTAAGGATCATACAAAAAGTTGAGCTCGACGACGCAGAGCGGGTAAAAAGTCATTGTGAGCAACTAGCCCTTATAAACAGAAAGAGAATGAATGTAGTCTGCCATGGTCAACTCCATCAGAACAGAATGTCCAGAGCCTTCAACAAAAGAGTCAAGCCAAGACAGTTCACACCGGGGCAGCTGGTGTTAAAGAAAATTTTCCCGCAACAAGAGGAAGCCAAAGGGAAGTTCTCTCCTAACTAGCAGGGCCCTAACATGGTTCAGCGGGTTTTGATGGGAAGAGCCCTCATACTTGCAGAAATGAACGGAAAAGTCGGGCCAAAGCCGATCAATTTAGATGCAGTCAAGTGTTACTATGTGTAATCTGTATGCTTTCCTTGTATGATGTAAATTGAACTACATCTGACTGGATTCCCGTTTAAGAGGGGATACGTAGGTAGCCTTATAGGTTCGGTCATAATTCAATAAAATTTTCATCCCCCCCCTAATTGGAAACTGGGGCAAAATTTTGAGGAGGACCCTCAAAATTCTAAAGTAATTTCAGCCGATCGTCGTACGAGCAATAGTCAGAAGCGTCGACCCATCAAACTGGGGTAATTTTGAGGAGGACCCTCAAAATTCCATAGCAGTAGAGGTTGCAATGTCTTGAACTACGTCACAGTCATCGGTTCATCTAAAAGCTATTTTTGTTTATGCCATATTTTTACAAAACCCTGCGTGATTAATATTAAAACTTCTTTGTTTAGCAATGCTACCCCAATGATATAGACGTTATCACCAGATCGAAGCCGGATGCATCAAGCAAACGCCAGTGGGGATACGAACTAACCTCCCCCCTTTTACAAAACTCACAATTTTTCTTTGGATACAGGCACTAGGATCACGAAGTCATTGAACCTATTGTACACCTATGGAACAAAAAAATCGTTCAAGAATACGACTCTCTGAACCGTTGCACTTGCCAACATTTGCTATCGGCACAACAAGTAATGCTCGGTAGTCACAAGGCTCCCAGTAATCACAATGCTGCAATTTGCTCTCAGATAAGAGAACTCCACTGTCATGTGTTATTTTATTTCTTGCATAAGGCTACTATTCTGCCTTTCGGAGTCAAGATCTACCTCCATCTGCATTTGCATTGCATAAGGCTACTATTCTACCTTCTGAGGTTAAGCTTTACCTCCATCTGCATCTGCATTGCATAAGGCAACTATTCTGCCTTCCGAGACTAAACCCTATCTCCATCTACATCTACATGGCTGAAAGATCGCCACATACTGCATCTGCATGGCTGAAAGATCACCACATACTACATATTGCATGGCTGAAAGATCGCCACATACTACATACTACATCTACATAGCTGAAAGATCTCCACATACTATATATTGTACGGCTGAAAAATTGCCACATATTACATATTGCATGGCTGAAAGATCGACACATACTACATACTATATGGCTGAAAGATTGCTACATAATGCATCTGCTTGGCTGAAAGAACGCCACATACTACCTACTGCATGGCTGGAAGATCGCCACATACTGCATACTGCATGGCTGAAAGATCGCCACATACTGCATCTGCATGGCTGAAAGATTTCCACATACTACATCTGCATGGATGAAAGATCGCCCCATACTGCATTTCATAGGTTGAAAGATCACCACATACTACATCTGTATGGCTGAAAGATCACCTCATACTGCATTTCATAGGCTGAAAGATCCCCACATACTGCATCCTTCATGGGCTGAAATATCACCAACTCATCCAAAGGCATCATCGTTCGGAGGCACCATCTTCATAGCCCAAGAACACCATGTCATGGCTTGAGGATCTCTTTCAATCTTTTGCATATCATTATTTAAAGGCATCATGGTTTGGAGGCACCATCCTCATAGCCCGAGAACATCATTTCATGGCCTCGAATATCTTATCATACAACCCATGGCCTAGGATATCATGGTCTAAGGACATCATCCTCATCGTCTAAAGACAACATTCATCGTCCAACGGTAATTCGCATCATATTTAAATTTACGCACAATATATGCTTGTATTGCTTATTTGCAGGTAAATCGGCGAGCAACGACTATCCCGGCAGGAGCGATCCCGCTCCAGTTCCCGTAGCCATATCAAACCTAACCATTCCCGTAAACCATCCACTCACACAACCCTATATGTTGCGTTCGTTCTTGAAATCGCCCCATCGAGTATACTCTAGCGGTGGATTTTGAACTACATACGGGCTGATTCCTTTAAAACCAGGGATATATAGGCAAATCAGAAGCCAGAGTGCGGCCTAACTGCTTCAAACCATTTCGCTCTGTCAAAATTGGCCATCATTTCTTTACCCAGAAACTTTTTCATTCTTTTCGGGTAAAGAGAGGCAGCTGTTGGTACCCAATTTTTTCCTATATATTTTCAATATGTAAAATAACTTCAAATAGCACATATATGCATAGATAATCAAGTCCAATTATTTTATTATTTTTTCCATAATTTTAAAGGTTTAAACTGATTTATTTTCTCCCTTTTTACCCATAAAATCCCCAATAATTATTTTTAAAATTATTATTTTTTTGATAATTCATCTATTGGATTTTTATGTTTCTGCCAAAGTATGGCTAAAGTAATTTTTACATATTTTTATAATTATATTTAGTATTTTTGAAGCTAAATTTCACATAATTGCAATATTAGCCTTTTTAAGGTTTAATTATGTTTTATACGCATAAAATTTGATTCTATATTTTTTAATTGTTAATGATGTATTATAAATCATTTTGCCCTTCAATTTAATTTTTAAAAACTATTTACTATTTTTTATAAATTAAAAAGGGAAAACTAGCTATTTAAATAACAGCCCAATTGTATTTCAATTATAGCCTAAAACAAAACCCAATTCCCCAACCCAATTTTAATATAAATCGGATCTCAACCCAATTGAAAACTCACCGGACCCAAGCCCAAACCTAGATCCCCACCTACCCTCTCTAATCTCGACAGTTGATTTGGGAGATCAACGGTCCACGTTGCCTCTTACGATTTTTAACCCTAAACCACCACCTAACCTAATTTATTTCCTACCAATTAGCCGCCCTTGAATCCCCTTTCCTCTCCAATTCTCTCTGAAACCAAAATCAAACCCTAGTCGCCGCACCCAAACTAACCCCAATCCCCTTCGATCCTCTCTCAATCCATGGATTCCCATAGCTGTTCGAGTGTACTTGTCTCCTACGTCCTCTACTGGCCCGCTTTTGCGATTTTGTGGAAAGATCTCGAAGAGATCTAATCCAGACCTTGCTCAACTTCTATCCATGGTCATTTTCCGGCCATCCATGGTTGTTCGAGTCAAATCCATGGCTTTTCCAGCTAAAACTGGTAACGATCTAATGTTATCTCATCCTCTTTGGGTTCTCTGAAACACTAGCCCTTGAGGTTTCTTACTGTTCTTTAGATCTGTCTTCAATCTAGGTGTATCCATGGGTTTTAACCAATGTTTTCTTCGTCTCTTTCATTTTCTAAAAACATCTAGTTATTAATCTTCCGATCTTTTAGATCTGTGGGTTTCTAAAGGTTGTCACTTGTCTTCTTCAAAATGTTTCACCGATTTTAAACAGTTTCTTCATTTTCCATACTATGGTTTCAAAACTTTTTTGCAAAAAAATGATTTCTTTCTGCTTATTGTGATTTTTAGCATGTTTAAACATAACCTGAGCCTTTCGTTTTGGCTCGACTCATTTTTGTCAAGAAACCCTAATACTTCTGGGCTCGATTTGAAGTTTGAATTTGTTTGCAGTGTGTTTTCATGACTACCATGAACATTCTAGGCTTTATGTGTGTTCTATATGCTCTTGTGCTTCTTGTTTTCCTTTGTTCTTAAGATCTCTTTGATTTTGTCCAAACCCGTGTTTATTTATAGGTCTGACCATTTGTTTTATTGATCGTTCACATAATTTTTGTTGATTCTGTGTAATCTCCTTAAACCTAAACCTTTGATTTTGTGTATTTTCCTTGTAGTTCTATACTGATTTTTCAAAATTGCTTCCTTACTTTTGTGATCATTTCCTTGGTTGGTACTGATTCCCTGTGATTCTCAATCTCATCTGTGATTCTTTGAACTAATTTTCAAAATCAAATTATACTCTGCCTTGTTTATGTGCTGTTAATTAACGTGTCCTTTCCTTATGTTGAAACTATTCGGTACTTAGACCCTATTACATGCTACATGCTTTTACTATTCCTATTATGGTAAAATCACTCTTACAAACAATTCTTTTCCTTATTTGATACAACTTGTACCCGTTTGAACTATGACTCCCTAATTAAAGGGGGTCCGGGTTTTTAATTGATTCTTATTTGTATTCTTTCTATAATTATGCTAAGTCAGTACTTGTTACCTTATTTTCTTGCCTATTTTCAAAGCTATAAATACTATACCTTCTCTTTTTTAAAGAAACAAACAATTAGTTCAAAACACACACATACACACTCAAACTCTCTCTTCTTTCCCTACTATTTGTGCTACTGCTTGTCTAGCCGACTGAAAGCCAAGGCTAGGCTATGGAATTCTACTTGCATTACTTTTCTGCACTTTTCTTCCTTAACTGGTATGTCCTAGTTTAATTTTAAAGCCTCAACAACAACATGCTTCTCTTATTGTTTCAGTTTTTCTCATTGCTGGTCTACTTCCACTGTGGTTATATTGTGAAACCTATAATTGAGATTCATTACTAGCATGCTACTATGTCTCCCTTTCCCTCTAGATTAATGTATTCCCCTATGCGTGTTTCAAAGAATGCCTTGTCAATCACTTACTGTGTACTTACCATCTTATGAATCCCAAATCCCTATCCCATCCATCTGTTATGTTCTTTTCTGACCGGTCTGTGATTATGCCAGCTATTACTGAGCATGTCCAAACCAGTCCTAAGATCCTTGTTAGGGTTATGTTTTTACAGCCAAATATTTATGTATCCCCAAATCCCTTGACCCCTCTGTGTGATTACTGATTCTGTGTAGGATCCCACCTTAAGGCGTTTGGGTTTTGTTTACTACTACAACTGCTTTTAATGATCTCTGTTATTGATTGCTTTCAAAATGGACTTGTCAGTCCAGTTTTTAAATAAACTCCTTTCAAACATGTGTTATGCACCTTCACTGTACTCTTAGAATACTAGGTTCTGCCCCTTTTGTATGAGCCATGCCTTGGGATCCTTGAGCTCCCTCTAAACTTAGACACATGAAATGTGGCCTTTCCACACTGCACTTACTCTGTCTTGGCTATAAAATCTGGGTGTGAGCACTGTCCGGGATCCCTTGAGGTCCTTAGGGAACTCTAACACACCTAGAGGGAAAGTTATGCACAATCTTGGCACTTGAAGTGATTTATTATGTAACTCAGGGAGGAAGTCCGAATCAGGATTCCTATAGTGTAACTTCTTGTTTTCATTGCTACTTATGTAATTCATTTCAATGTTGGTCTGTAATAACCTGTTGTAAACAAGTATTGGGGTGGTTAGTGAAAATGGATGGGGTAAATATGCATGTTATAGTTGTTAAGGGTAGAAAACATGTTATTATTCCTAATTGTGCAATAGAAACCATGTTTAGGGTTCATACATACATTAGAAATCACGCTCTTAGGACCCATGTTTTCTTGCTTCAGCATCTCATCCATCACTAATCCATGTTTTATGTCTATCACTTAGAAATCCTGCTCCTAGGACAATAACAACATTGGCATAAAAGATGTTACTCTCATACTTTCAGAAATCACATTTCAATAATTCTGCAACTCTTGTGCGCATTTAGAAATAATGCCTTAGGGATTCTATTTTTTTTTTACAATCCTGCCATTTGCATATGCATCAAATACCGTGTTTTAGGATCTTATCCACACTTGCATTCGCACTTAGTGTAAACTGCTGGTTATACAAGAGGTAAAAATAGCTTCACACTTGATTATCTCGTTCAAATAACTAGTAATAATCTTTCCATTCGTATCAACTAGAACAGCATGCTCTTAGAGTAAAATAATTTCCATTGTTTTAATAATTCTGAATAACTACTGCACATTATTTTATGCCTAGGCAAGCCTTAGGTAATCAACTTTAAATAAAACCAGAATCATCTCTGTGATTAGTGTCTAATTATCAACTATTAAAATCAGTAGGCAAGCCTGATTCGGACTTCTTTTCTGAGTCATGTGATAAATCTGGTTCTGTTGTTATCACTTAGATACCATGCATAGGATATTTGAGCCTTTCGTTTGTCTTCCTTGTTCCATTTAATTGAAGTCGTACTTGTTATTGTATGTCGCCTTAGTATTTTGCTTTTAAACCTGAGGGTCTTCCTAGAACCTCCTTCTTATAGGATAGGAGTCCTAAATTCCTCCGGGACTTATAGGAAGGGAAGGGTAACAACATGCGATAGGGGTCGAGACCCACCTTCTCTTTAATTACCTTCACGGGGTAGGAAAGGGTAGATATGGATATGATGACCGGTGCGCTAATGCCACGCGTAGCCCCTTTTCTATGGAGTGATTACCGGGACTGTACTGATGTGATCCATATTACAAACAAACCTAGGACACCCCTCTTTACATTCATGAACATGCTTAGATTGTAATCCTTTTCAAAAATCTCGCGGTCTTTCAAACATTTGTGTGTTTAAACTTAAATCCCCTACTATTTGAGCTATACTTGCTTACTTGCTAATTGTACAAATTCACAAAAACTGTCTGGCCGGGAACCACACTAGTGGATCCTGAGGGGTGCCTAACACCTTCCCCATAGGATAATTTCAAGCCCTTACCCTATCTCTGGTTATCAAACATAGTTAGAAATGAAATATATAGGTTCCCTAACGCACCTTAAAATCGTTAAGTGGCGACTCTTCAAAAAATGCAAACCCCCCATACCTAAAATGCAAGAGTTTTTCCAACCAAAAATGTCATAAACTCGATTCCCACCACGAGGAAAGGAAAGGGGGCGTGACAACTCGCAAATGCAAGCCTTGCATTTGCAAAGACACCATCGTATTTGCAAGCAGTGGCCTGGGGGTGGACGTTTAGATTTGCAAAGTTTTGGGTCGCATTTGTGATCCTCACAATCCGCATTTAGGAACACTATGTTTGCATTTACGAAGGCAACAGAGATGGGGAGCTTCCCATTTGCGGGGTTTGTAATTGTGAACTCCTGGTCGTATTTGCGACATCTGCAGCTGTGTAAAACTTAAGTTATACGGGATTTTTCTCTCATTCATCAAATTTTCAAATCCTAGAACCCTAGAGGCAATTTTTCCAAGACCCCTTTTTCCCCAAATAATTGGTAAATGATTCTAACCTATTTCCTTTCAATCTTTCAGTACATTTCACAAGTTTTCAACCTAAATTCTAGTGTTTTTATGGTGGAATTTTGGGGGTTTGGGTAGAATTAGGGATTTTGTAAAACTGGGATTTAGACCTGAAATTGGATCAGATTCCAAAACAAATTACATAACCTTGCTTGGGGTGAATGGGTAATCGGGTTTTGGCACATATTTTAGGTTTGGACCAAGCTGTCCCGAGAGTTGACTTTTATTGACTTTTTCAACAATGACCTAAATTCAAGTTTTTGCAATCCTGGGTGATTCCTATGGCTTATTTTGAATAGTTTGGTTGGTAATTTGCTAGATATTGTTGGTTCAAAGGCTTGTTTGAAAGGAAAAGATGTGGTTGAGCTGTGAGTGGTCTTTGGAGCGAGGTAAGTATTGTGTCTAACCTTGACTTGATGGAATTAGGAACCTTCGAACTATGTCCTATGTGAATTTCATGTGAGCGGTGTATATGCGAGATGATGAGTGCTTATACGCTGCTGAATTATCTATTTTCCCTAATTTCCCGCTTTTCCTTAATTATTTCCTTCCTTGTCTTAACTTTTATATGCTCTAAATGCTTTCCATGCTTAACTGCTACTTTTTAATCAGCATCTTCTCCTGCTAATGATGTTAGCTCTTTTCATAGTATCATGATTCCCTGCTATTTGATTAAATTGACTTACTTTCACCTTCTAATTGTCAATTACTGGATTGGTCTCGCTCTATAGTATTACTTGTTTAGATTCCTATATTGTAAAAGGGTTTCCTTTTAGTTCAGTTAAATATTTAAGGGTTTTTTTGGTTGAATTGTTGAGTTGATTGTGCACATTGAGTATTTGGTACTGAAATGGTGGGATCAGACTACACGCCGCAGTAGGTGTAATAAGGGTGGATTGACATGGTGGAATAAAGATGAATTCATACTGTACAGTGGATCGGGTTACGTGCCGCAACAGGTGGAATAAGGGTGGATTGATATGGTGAAATAAGGGTGGACTTGATACTGATATTGACATATGGTAGGATCGGATTGAGCATCACAACATATTTATATATATTATCTCTGTTATTGATGTTATCATGTTGAAATAAGGGAGGATTTTGTGTTGTACAGTGGGATCGGGTTGCGTGCCTCAACAACCTATGTGTTTCCGTTTCTTGGGTTGTTTTGGTTTTTGGTATTCTCATTTGAAATGCTAAGGATTGGTAATTTTGGACGACACTGGTTCATTTCTTGAGGCTGAAGTTATTATTTTTGGTTGACTGTTAAATCTTGTTCTGTATTTCCATTTTCTCTCATTACTATATATTGCGTACAAGTTGTAGTGTAGGTGACCCGCCTTAGCCTTGTCTCTACTTCATCGAGGTTAGGCTCGCCACTTACAGAGTATATGCGGTCGGTTGTACTCATACTACACTCTACATATCTTGTGCATATTTTGGAATTGGCCCCAGCGGCGGCTACTAGAGAGCTTAGGATTGGACAGCCTACAGAGACTTGAGGTACAGTTGCTCAGTGCCTACAGCTCCAGGAGTCCCAATCTTTGTTTTATTTAGCAGTGTATCTTCTTTTCGGACAGATTTATGTTATTTCAGACACTTGTATGTACTATTCAAGTAGCTTGTGCAATTGTGACACCGGGTTCAGGGATGTATTAAACGTTTGGCTATTTTAACTTCCACATTATTTACTTTGGATTATTGCAGTTAAATCAGTTCTTCTTATTATTAAATTTTAATCTGTTAAAAAGGATAAATTATTCTAACATGCACTTGCCTAGCAAGTGAAATGTTAGGTGCCATCACGGTCCCAATAATGAAAATTCGGGGTCGTGACACAATAATCTAAACGGCATAATTAATTTCTAATTTAATTAATCTTTTGCTATAATCACGGATCCGCTTGCGTAGAGTGATAGTGGAATTTAATAATTTCCTAAATTATTTTCCTATAGCACAAATGTAGTAATTTCTCAAAAGTACTATAAATAATTGATTGTCATGATTTCGCATTCACTTGTGAGGCACGATTATGATAAGTTAATTAATTTTGTTTTCGATCATGTAACAAAATTAAGTTAATATTAATTTTGTGAGGCACAATGTAATATTCTCCAAGTCATTCATGATAATGTAATATTCTCCAAGTCATTCTTTAGTAATTTTACTAATCAAGCAATAAAAGCAGAGATAGGATAAATATGAAAATCTTATAAATCATAAATTATCCAAAGTTAATTCAAGCCAAATTAAGTCAATAAAGCGACCGTGCTAGAACTACGGGATTCGGAGAATGCCTTACATCTTTTTCCCGGTAAATAGAATTTCTTACCCGAGATTTATTTTAGCGGACCAATAAAAATAGAGTCAAACCTTCCTTTTACTAGGGATTCAAATAAAGGTAACTTGGAACATCGAAAAAATCAAATTCAAGTGGTGACTCTGTAAATAAAATAATCCCTACTCAAATTTCCCACTTCAAATGGAAAAACTTTTCTAACCACAACAATCCATGACATATATCTTTGGGGGGAGGGGTGTGATAACTCTGGACACTCTACTGGGGACAACCAGAATTCGAGCTTGTACATTGACTTTATTTAGCTTTATTAAATTTATATATACTGTGATTTATTTGTGCCTAATGTACTACTTGTCCTCTTTTTACCTCTTTGAAATTGTTGAACTGTACATATAAACTGTCTTCTCATACACCCCTTCTGAGTCTTTTTGAAAAATAAAATTGGGAATTTGCTTGACATAGCCCACTTTCTTTGAGATAGCTGAGGTGCTTGCCACCGGTGAAGGATTTTACTCACAAATGTTTTAGGCGGGGAGCACCCACAGCTAAGCTGAAAAGTAATGTTATAGGTACGCTGACCCTCGTTGGCTTGAGTTGTCCGCTTGAGCAAGCCAGTCTAGATACCTTCTCCACTAGAAATTAAACCTATAAAAACAAAACCTTATGCCTGATATCCCTAGTAGGTATACTTTATTTGTATCACGTGAATTTGTTTTACCAGTGCTTGGCACAGGGGTCGGATTCTGTTTTAGGACAGCTACCTTGCTGAGACCATTATGTTTCATGTTATGTGCTACTTGTTACATTATTTGGGAGGCTTGCATTCATTTCGAGGTTTCAAATGGAACGAATGGACCTGCCTCTAGTTGCAAATGATTGGTCTGTTCAGGTGTTCACTCAAGGACTCTACCCCCAAAGATCTTTGGATTCACAATAGCTAAAACATAATTTGATAGAATACCCAGCGGTAACTTGGGCTGATACCCATAACAGGTACCAATCGAAAATTAGAGTCGAGGATGATTGGCTCGGAGCCCATTATAGGTCCGTGCATACCATAAGAACTAATTACATTTCTAAAAGATTCGTCGATCATGAACAAAGACTAAACAGAGATCAGTATCAACCGTATACTGGAGATCGAAGGGGTAGCAGATCCGGATGTGACCATGCGAGGAATGAAAAAAGGAGCGATTGAGGCCACAATAGCTGGGAACTCATGGGTAAAAACGGTGCAGTAGTCTAGTCGGAGCCAGCGAGGCACCAAGATTATCTGAATACAACTTTAGTGTCAATGCTACCAGCATCATATCTACCTTCAGCCGCATCAAAGATACCAAGTGGACTCGACCATTGCAGTCCGATCCTGCCTAAATTGACCCCAACCTGATGTGCAAGTACCATGGCACTCAGGGCCATAGGACCGAAGACTAGCAACAACTAAGAGAAGAAGTAGCTCGGCTATTTAATAATGGGCACCTCTGGGAATTTTTGAGTTATCGAGCCAAAAATCACTTCAGGAATAGGGACTCCAACAAGAAAACCGAGCAAGATGAACCTTAACACATCATCAACATGATCATTGGTGGAGTCGACTTCCCCAAAGGACCAATGCTAAAGCACACTAAGGTGTCCATTACAAGGGAAAAATGAATCCGAGATTATATGTCGGAGGGGACCATCTCTTTCAACAATGAGGACGCTGAAGGCATCATATAACTGCATAACAATGCAGTGGTAATATCTGTACTGATAAATATATCTCGAGTTAAGTATTGTTAATTGATCCAGGAAGCTCGGACAATATCATCAGATCGAGGGTCATAGACTAGTTGGGTCTACAAGACCAAGTAGTGCCTGCAGTTCGGGTTTTAAACTGATTCAGCATGGCATGCAAAGCTACTAAAGAGGATATAAACTTGCCAGTGAACACTGCCAGAACCATTAAGGAAATGAAGTTCTACGTGATTTAAGGGGATATGAGATATAATGCTCTGTTCGGAAGGCTATGGATTCACAACATAAGGGCAATACCTTTAACACTACACCGAGCATTAAAGTTCCCCACACCGGGAGAGATCAAGACAGTTACAGAGATCAGTCGACAACAAAAGAAATGTTCACAGCAAATGAGGTGATCTCGATGTCCACACTTTTGACATCAAAGAACCTAAAGTCGATTAGGGAGGAAGAAAATAAATAGCAATGCCGACACCGGCCCCGACAAAACCGGAGAGGCAAGAAGTAGGTGATGATGATGATTACAGAGTTCCTAGGTCGTTCATCACCCCTGATGATTCCGATGCCACTAAATTGATAGTAGAGAATCTGTATCAAGTCATATTGATAAACACTTGCCCGGTAGGAAGTTATACTTGGTCACGGGGTTAACTCCCGAGCTAAAGAAAAAACTCATTTAGTTCCTTATAGCTAACGTGGATTATTTTTCTTGGTCCCATTTAGACAGTACAAGGATCCCGCCAGAAATAACCACTCATAAGCTTATCCTGGATCGAAGTTTCACCCAGTTAAATAAAAAAGGAGGCCTCAGTCCGAAGTCAAGCATGCATTCATCAAAGACGATATATCTAAACTCCTTAGAACAAGTTCCATTCCGGAAGTTAAGTACCCTAATTGGTTGGATAACGTAGTAATAGTGCCTAAAAAGGGAAATAAATTAAGAATGTGCATAGATTACAAAGACTTGAACAAGGCGTGCCCCAATGATTCTTTTCCTTTGCTTAATATCGATTGCATGATCGATGCAACGGCCAGGCACGAGATACTCAGCTTTCTCGACGTCTATTCTAGGTACATTTAAATCCAAAAGGACCCAGGAAATCCAAAAAAACTTCCTTAATCAATAAATTCGGCACTATTGTTATAACATAAAGCCGTTCGAACTAAAAAACGTTGGTGCCACTTATCAATGCCTAGTAAACCGGATGTTCGAAGAACAAATAGGAAAATCAATGGAGGTTTACATTTATGACATATTAGTTAAGTCCCCGCGACCAGAGGACCATTTGAAACTTTTGCAGGAAACCTTCAACATACTGAAGAAATACAATATGAAGTTGAACCCGGAGAAATGCGCATTTCGGGTTGGATATGGGAAGTTCCTTGGATTCATGGTCTCCAACCGAGGGATCGATATCAATCCCAATAAAATCAAAGATATATTAGTAGACAATGTCAGGGATGTTCAGAGGCTAACCGGGTGTATAGCCGTACTGCGCCGGTTCATATCGAGGTCCTCCGATAAGAGTCATCAGCTCTTTTCATTATTAAAGAAGAAGAATAACATTTTGTGGACCCCGGAGTACCAGCAAGCTTTGGAAGAACTCAAACGGTACCTTTTGAGTCCACCCTGGCTCCATAGTCCAAAGACAGATGAGCAATTGTACCTGTACTTAGCGGTATCCGGGATAGCGGTAAGTGGAGTCGTAGTCCGGGAAGAGGAAGGTACACAATTTTCTATCTATTATGTTATTAGAACTCTAGGCGAGGCTAAAACAAGGTACCCTCACCTAGAAAAATTGGTGCTCGTTTTGCTAAGCACCTCTAGAAAGTTAAAGCCATAATACACAAACTCGAGCTCTCAGGCCGATTGGACAAATGGACCGTAGAAATTAGCGGGTACTATATTGAATATCGACCTCGGACTGCCATCAAATCTCAAATTTTGGCAGACTTCGTGGCCGACTTCACGTCGGCCTTAATACCCAAAGTCGAAAGGTAATTGTTGTTAACTTCAAGGACTTTCTCGGGAAGCTAGACCCTCTTTATGGATGGTGCCTCGAATGCAAAGGAGCCCGAACTTGGTATCGTGGAATCCATATACGGGTAACATAGTTAGACAATCTATTAGAATTGTCAAATTGACTAGCAATGAGGTTGAGTATGAGGCTATGATTGCAGGTCTCGGATTGGTTAAAATCCTGGGGGCCGAAGTGATCGAAGTTAAGTGAGACTCCCTCCTGGTTGTAAATCAAGTCAACGGGACATTCGAAGTAAAAGAGGAACAAATACGAAGGTACTTGGAAAAATTACAGGTGACACTACATCTATTCAAGGAATGGACCTTACAGCACGTACTCCAGGATCAAATAGCGAAGCTGATGCTCTAGCTAACTTGAGGTCATCAATTGATGATTATAAATTCAGCTCAGGAATGGTCGTACAACTCATAAAATCAGTAGTGGAAGAAGGTCATGCCGAGATAAACTCAATGAGTTTAACTTGGGGCTGGAGAAACAAGTATATAGACTACTTGAAGACTGGAAAGTTTCCCTCAGATCCTAAATAATCGAGAGTTCTGCGCACGAAGGTGACCAGGTTTAGCCCGTCTGAAGGTACTTTGTTCAGAAAAACGTTCGATATCCCACTCGCCATATACTTGGGGCCGGGGGACACTGAATATGTTTTAGGGGAAGTTCACGAAGGCACCTGCGGAAACCATTCGGGGGCAGAATCTTTGGTTCATACAATAATCAGAGCCAGCTATTACCGGATCGATATTGAGAAAGATGCGAAAGAATTTGTATGGAGATGTGATGGCTATTAGGCACATGCACTAATGATCCATCAACCCGGGAAGTAACTACATTTGGTCCTGTTTCCTTGGCCATTCATGAAATGGGGAATGGACATTGTCAGTCCCCTACCGTGGGTACCCTGTAAGACTCAATTTATATTGTTTATGACTAACTATTTTTCTAAGTGGGTCAAAGCTCAAGCGATCAAGAAGGTCCGAGAAAAAGAAGTCATCGACTTCATTTAGGACCATATGATATATCGATTCAGTATACCTGCCAAGATAGTGTGTGATAATAGGAAGCAGTTCATCGGCAGCAAGGCAAGTAAATTTTTCGAGGACCATAAGATCGAAAAGATCTTGTCAACGCCCTATCACCCTAGTGAGAATGGACAGGCAGAGTCTACAAACAAGACCATACTCCAAAACCTTAAGAAAAGTTTAACTGATGCCAAAGGGAAATGGAAGGAAGTTCTGCTTGAAGTCTTGTGGGCATACCGTACAACCTCAAAATCTAGTATCGAGCCACTCTGGTCTACGGTGCCGAAGCTCTAATATCGATCGAAGTGGGAGAACCGAGGCTTAGGTTCCGATATGAAACTGAAGAATTAAATGATGAGGCCATGAGAATGAGTCTAGAACTATTGGACAAGAGGTGCGAGGCCACCCAAAGAAAATGGATTGAAAGATATAACAACCGAAGAGCAAACCTCCGACACTCAATATCAGGGACTCGGTGTTAAGAAAAGTAACACTGCACACTCAAAACCCAAATTAAGGAAAGTTGGGACCAAATTGGGAAGGACCATATCGAGTCATCGGGATTAACGGTAAGTGTTCATACAAACTCAAAGCAGGAAACGATGCACAGCTATCGAACAACTAGAATGTAACGCACTTAAAGCGGTACTACTTGTCACACCCCTTTTTACCCCCTACCTCCCAAAAGATATATGTTATGGATTGTTGTGGATTAAAAAAGTTTTTTGAGTCGAAGTGAAAATTTTGAGTAGGGATTATTTTATTTATAGAGTCGCCACTTGGAATTGATTTTTTTGGTGTTCCAAGTCATCTTTTATTTGAATCCATAGTCAAAGGAAGGTTTGACTCTATTTTTATCGGTCCATGAAAATAAAGTTCGGGTAAGGAATTCTGTTGACAGGGGAGAAGGTGTAAGGTATTCCCTAAATCCTGTAGTTTTAATACGGTCGCTTTATTGACTTAACTTGGCTTGAATTGAAGTTGGAGAAACTGTAATTTACATGATTTTCATATTTTTCCTATGTCCACTTTTATTGCTTGATTATTAGAATTACTAAAGTATGACTTGGAGAATATTACGTTGTCATGACCACGCTGCCCAAGTGAATGCGTGATCAAAAATAAAATTAATTAACTTATCATAATCTTACCTCGCAAGCGAATGTGAAATCATGACAATCAATTAATTGTAGAGGAAAATAGTTTAGGAAATTAATAAATTCCATTATCACGCTACGCAAGCGAATTCGCGATTATAGCAAAAGATTGATTAAATTAGGAATTAAATAAACTATTGAGATTACTAAATTAACTTATTAAGTATTAAACATCACGCTACGTAAGTGGGTCCGTGAATAAAAAAGTTAAAGCATGCCTACTAATCACCTAGCGTTTAAAAATAATTTATTAGTGAATAAGTTATTAAATTATTACTTACAGTTAAGAGAAGGTTATTCGACTAACTTAGTCTTAAAGATTTTAGGACAGCTTAAGGTATAGCGTTTATTGAGTATAGACAATAGACCTAAAAGCTTCCTAGAGATTTCTTTGGGATTAAAACAGTAAGGCAAAGAAACTGCACGTATGTAATTATTAAAGCTACTCATGGCCTAATGTTGAACAATGAAACGAGACAATTAATATTATTTGGAGCCCAATTCCCTTCATATTGATACCTAAAACTTATATCCCTAACATGCTAACTTTCTTTTAAACCTTAATAACTGAAAACTTGGTTACCATCTTACCAAATACGAGTGCTAACATATCAGTTGTATAAAGTACAAGATATTAGCATGAATATGTATAAATATTTTAATGAAAACTCATGAAGGAAGTCAAAACAGAGGTTCAGGTAACCTAAACTCAATCATGGAACACGAACTGATGAATGAACTTTAATCACAAAAAGTAAAATGTGAATGAGCATCTACACTATCCTATTCAATATAGAGTGAGTAGAATGCAGTTTCGACCACAGGGTAAATACAAACTGATGATTTAACTAACTTTCAAAAGATTTACATGATGATAACAACTAAAATAAAACTCATCTTGAAATGGAAGTCAGCCCTTCTTATTTCATCAAGAATCTGTAATACAAGAATTTGAAAGTTACTTGGTTTGCATAATAATAAAATACAGCAGTTCAACGATCGAAATTCAACAGCAAAGACAAGAGCAACAACAGTAAGAACAACAATGAAATCAGCAGTGCTAAAGCAACCCAGAATTCTTAGTAAAACCAGTGATTTTTTAAGAGAGGGAATTCGGAAAAAAAATTAAGACTTTTGTTCAATCTTTGTTTCACTTTAAAGAAGTCTGATTTTCTAGTCTCGACCTTGGCCCTAGCATGAGCTTTGGCGAAGGCATCTTCAAGTATAGCAAACGAATCAATGGAATTAAGGGGAAGGTTGTGATACCATATCATTGCTCCTTTCGACAGGGTTACTCCGAACCTTTTTAGTATACCGACTCCATTTTGTCATCTTCTAAGTCATTCCCCTCGATGGCATGTAGGAGGTTATGTGTTCATTTAGGTCCGTATTTCTGTCATACTTTGGAATTACGGGCATACAGAACTTCTTCGGGTTTGGTTTCGGTGCTGCGCTCGGAGGAAAATGTTTTTGGACAAACTTCTTGGAATCCAGGCCTTTCAATATCGGGGGTGCTCCTGGGATTTAATCAACTCTAGCGTTATAGGTTTCTACTTTTTGTCGTTGGCTTCGATCTTCTTTTCCCCCGATTCTACCCGCTTTGTCAGTTTCTCGAGCATCTTTATTATTTTAGGGTTGGTCCCGGACTCAACTTCATCTGGCCTTTCCTTGGTTTGTTCATTTCTTCGGGTGTTTTCCTGGGATGGTTCGTGTTCAATTCTGTCGGGGCACGACTTTGGTTCTGTAGCTGGGCTATCGCCACCTATTGAGCTTGCAATATTTTGAATATCACCCGCAAATTGATTCTATTGCCTTCAGCGTTGTGCATACCCCGGGCTGTTGATCGAGTTTCTCATCGAATGTTATTTTCGAGGTCGATAGGAATGTTTGCGTCGATGGCCACATGTGAGTTGGCATCGATTGGGCCTGCAACTGGAACTCCGTTGGGGTCAGTTGTAGGCACCTCATTGCTGGGCACTATATTGTTGTTCTCATCATGGTGGCCGGACTCGGCGCCAACGTTCAAGTACGCAGATTGAGAGCTCGACATTTTTAAATTGACGTGAAATTAAGAACAAGCGTAGAACAGAGTACAACAACAACAACAACAACAACAACAACAATCCAGTAAAATCCCACATAGTGGGGTCTGAGTAGAGTAATGTGTACACAGACCTTAACCCTGCCCCGATAGGGCAGAGAGGCTATTTACATTAGACCCTCGGCTCAGAAAGATGGAAATAAAAAACAAGAAAAGAGAATTCATTAGTAACTCCAGTGGAAACCGTAATAGTAACAAAAGCATAAAAACCAAAAGATGAATGACATGCAATAACAGTAACCCGAGTCTAAGGACCGGGGCTAAGTTAAATAGCAAGAATAGTGTGGGTTCAACATAAACTGCAAGACATCTAAGATCAACCCTAATCCAACCCCCCTCACCCACGGTACGAAGTAAGGAAAGTTCTACTACCCCTATCCTACAACCCTAATTCTTGACCTCCAGGCATTCCTATCAAGGGCCATGTCCTCGGAAATCTGCAGTCGTACAATGTCCTGCCTGATCACCTCTCCCAAATACTTCTTAGGTCTCCCTCTATCTCTTCTCGTACCCACCACGGCCAACCACTCATACATCCTCACCGGTGAATCAAGGCTTCTCCTCTGCACGTGCCCAAACTATTTGATCCTCGCTTCCCGTATTTTGTCATCCACAGGGGTGACGCCCACTTCTTCTGAATATCATCATTCCTAATCTTGTCTATCCTAGTGTGCCCGCACATCCAACTAAGCATCCGCATCTCTGCTACTTACATCCTCTAGATATGGGAGTTCTTAACCGACTAACCTCTGCCTCATACAACATAGCCGATCTAACCACAGCTTTATAAAACTTACCTTTGAGTATCGGTGGCACTTTCTCGTCACACAAGACTCCAGATGCAAGCCTTCATTTCAACCATCCTGCTCCTATGCGGTGAGTGACGTCCTCGTTGATATCTCCGCCCCCCTGAATCATCAACCCAAGGTACTTGAAGCTATCTCTCTTTGGGGATGACCTGTGACCCAAGCCTCGCATCCCCACCTACTTCCCTCGACTCAGTGGTAAACTTGCACTCCAGGTACTCTGTCTTAGACCTGCTCAATTTGAAACCCTTAGACTCGGGAGTCTGTCTTCAAACATCCAATCTCTTGTTAACAGCGGCCCTCATTTCATCAATTAGAACTATGTCATCAGCAAATAACATACACCATGGCACCTCCCCTTGAATATGGTATTTCAAAGCATCCATCACCAAGGCAAATAAGAACGGGCTAAACGCAGAGCCTTGGTGTAATCCCAGAACAACCGGGAAATGCTCTGAGTCGCCTTTCACAATCCTAACCCTAGTCTTAGCTCCATCATACATGTCCTTGATCGCTCTTATGTAGGCTACCAGCACGCCCTTTGCCTCAAGAAATCACCAGAGCACCTCCCTAGGAAACTTTCATACGCTTTATCCAAGTCAATAAACACTATATGCAGATTCTTCTTCTTATCCCTGTACTATTCCACCAACCTCCTAATAAGGTGGATAGCTTCCGTAGTGGAGTGGCCCATCATGAACCCAAACTAATTATTAGATATAGACGTCGTCTTCCTCACCCTCACTCTACTACCCTCTCCCAGACTTTCATGGTATAGATAAGTAACTTGATACCCCTATAATTGTTACAACACTGGATATCACCTTTGTTCTTTTACAACGGTACCACTGCACTCGACCTCCATTCCTCCGGCATCCTCTTCGTCCTAAAAATTACATTGAACAACCCAGTCAGCCATTCCAATCCTGCTCTACCCATACACTTCCAAAACTCGACCACAATTTTATTTGGCCTGGTCGCTCTACCTTTACTCATCTTACGCAAAGCCCCCATGAACTCCTCCACCTTAATGCGTCTGCAATACCTAAAATTTCGGAGACTTTCCCAATGCCCAAAGTCCCTTAGCGCTATATCCTAGTCCCCCTCCTCATTTAAAAGACAATAAAATTACGTATGCCATCTCTGCTTAATTTGGGATTTTCCTTTCAACACTCTACCATCCTCGTCTTTGATGCACCTTACTTGGTCCAGATCCCGGGCCTTCCTCTCCCGCGATTTGGCCAGTCAAAACAACTTCTTGTGCCCACCTTTCTCCCCTAATTCCTCGTATAGACGGCTAAACGCTGCATTCTTAGCCTTCGTGACCGACAGTTTTGCCTACTTCCTAGCCACTTTGTAACTCTCTCAATTCGCTCTCCTCTTCTCCTCACTTGTACTCTTGCCAACTTCACATACGCTACCTTCTTCGCCTCCACTTTACCTTGGACTATGTCATTCCACCACCACTCTCCTTGGTGCCTGCCAGAAAAACCCTTTGATACACCTAGCACTTCTCTCACTGCTTCCCTCACATAGTTCGCCGTGTTGACCGCATAAGTGTTCACATCTCCACTACTCCTCCAAGCTCCCATAGAGGATAACCTCCCTTCTAACTCCTGGGCTTTATCCTTGGTTAAAGTTACCTATCTAATCCTTGGTCAGCCACGAGCATGCCTCATCTTCCTCTTCATCGTAATGTCGATGTCCATCATTAATAGCCTATGCTGAGTCGTGAGGGTCTCTCCCGGGATAACCTTGCAATCCTTGCACAACCCTCTATCACACCTTCTGAGAAGAAGGTAATCGATCTGAGTCTTCACCACCGATCTTCAAAAAGTAACCAGATGCTCCTCCCACTTCGGAAAAGTTGAGTTCGCAATCACCAGCTCAAAAGCCTTAGAGAAGTCTAACAGCGAAGTACCTCCTCCGTTAATATCCCCAAGGCCAAAGCTACCATGTACCTCGCCATAACTACCAGCAGCCACCCCAATATGGCCAATAAAATCCCCTCCAATAAATAACCTTTCAGTAGGTGGAATACTACGCATAATCTCGTCCAAACCCTCCCAAAAGTGCCTCTTAACCTCCTCGTCCAAGCATGCTTGCAGCGCGTAAGCACTAACTACATTGAGGGTGCACTCACCAATCACCAAATTAATAAACATTAGCCTATCATTCACTCGCCTAACCTCAACCACAGACTCTCTAAGATCCTTATCCACCAAGATACCCACTCAATTCTTATCCCTCACGACTCTATAGTACCATAACATATACCCGTCCGTATTCCTCGCCTTCGACCCTACCCACCTAGTCTCCTGAACACAAGCTATATTAACCTTTCTCTTCTGGAGAATCTTTGTCAATTCAATAGACTTACCCGTCAGCATGCCTATGTTCCACGACCCGATCCTCAATCTACAAGCTCCCTTTTTCCCCTTATCCTCATTTCTTCTCATCCCAACCCTTGACCCCCTTGTTACCCCCGGCACCACTTGAGGATATAACCTTACTCTACCATCCTACACCACAGCCACTATACCTACGGCAAACTCCCGAAATACTAACACGAACCCAAACTAGAAAATAACCGGTTGCAACTACAAATATTCTAATAATATGCTCAAAGTGATGCTAACTAAATAGCCACAAATTAACTAACATAGAGACAAAGACAAGAAACGGGAGGTACCAACTCCCGATGGAAAAAACCTAGAAATATGACTTGATGCACCCGGTGATGCTCCGCTCTACTCGCCCGTATTCCTCGCGCTCGCCTGGGTAGCCGCAACAATTCCCGCGAATATAACCTGGGTGATTTGGAACCCGACGTCTAGCCCTTTGTGACTGCCAAATGGCCTGATCTGCTATGCTTGCCCGTGCACCTCTCACCCGTCACCAAACAGCCATCAAAAGTGCTACCTGAAACACACACAACAAACCACAGGGCCAGAAAAAGAGAGGACTGTCACCGGAATGGTCGCCGAAAAATAGTGCTGGCCCGAGAAACAGTGGTGCGACGAGGAAAGGTTTGAAGAAACAGAAACACAGAGGGGGTGGTGTGGTTAGGCCGGAAAAGTAGAAGAAAGACGAGGCGGCACCGGTGGGGTCACCAGCCTAGTTGCTGCTAGGGTTAAAACAAAGGGGAAAAAAGAGAAAGGAGACTTACCTTGGGGGAGAAAGGCATCGTCGGCGTCGCAACGGCAGTGAGAGGGGAAGAAGAACAAGACGGGGAAGAAAGGCGAGGGGTGAGAGAGAGGAGACTTACCTTGGGGGTGGTCGCCCGTTGTTCACTAGCCATTAGTTAATAAATTAGAAAATAACGTAAGTTACTCTTTTTTAAAGCATAGAACAGAGTGCGTTATGGAAATTTGTATCAAACTATCACTATTATCCTTAGCCCCATGGTGGGCGCCAAACTGTTTACCCTTAAAAATGGATAACAATTGATTTTATACGCATTTTTAAGGAAATATGGATTAGTTCAATACAAGTGATTAATGATAGATTAAGCAAATGAAAGACATAATAAATGGTCAAACCAATAATAAGAGTGATCCTGAGCTCGGTTGATGGCTCGGCAAGGAACCTACCTTCGGTCCGAGCTTGCACTTATTAAGAACTTATGAACAAAATAAGAACTTTAAATAACTTTTAAAAACTGAGAGAATAGAAATAAATTTTCTTGGTGTGCGAATTACATTATGTCTTATGAATAATAAGCTTCCCCTTTTATATAGTAGAGGATTTCTACTCTAAGTACAATCCTAAGAAAGATAAAAATCTTCCATTATGCTAGTCACTGATTTTCTGCGGATACAGGCCGAGATTCACGCAGTGATATCCAGTTGGACACGAACATCACGGCCTTTTGTTAGTCGTGTGCGGTTATTTGGTAATGTTCTCCGAAGTCTTGAGGCTCTAAGCGGACCTGGAGGACGTGGTCCTGCTTTAAGCTTACCATAGACTTTGTCCTTCTAGGACTTAATATGAGCATTTGCAATGAGAATATAGTTACTTTCTTTGGGTCATCAAATGTGTCTGGCATGCTTTGCAATAAATTGCACATGAATTATCTTTTTATGAACTTCAAGTTCATATTATTTTATTCGAGGATCTAGGTGTATAAATGATAATTCATTCCATGTAACTTTTTCTCAAACTATTGTATCTTGTCTCCCCCTCATGTTAGAAAAACTAACTTGTTTCCTCAACTTTGAAAACTCATCTTTGTGCTTTATGGTGTTAATCAAAATATACACTGCACATCAATAATAATAAGATGGAATTATTTGGTTCCTGACCCTGAACCACTTGTGAGGGGAGAAAATAATATACTTTGGTATATAACGTATATCAAACTGATATAGATAACTTTGTTCTCACAAGCAATAGTTTAGCTATTAAGTGGAGGCACTCAATAAATTATTTTGCTAAACCAACTGTGATGTAGACCAACTTATCAAGATGAACTTCTTGAATAGAAAATCTGGAATATGCTCTAAATTAAATTATTGAGCAAGTTACCTCGCAAACACCAGGTTGCGAGCCCCCGAGGGCAGGTGTTATTGCTCGAGCCCCGATACGAGGGGCTTCTCGCTCTGACTCTGAATTCTTACAGTCACATTCCTGCTTCGTTTGCCTCACCGGGAAACCGGGGTGCTCAGTGGGCTCAGTTTTACTCGTTACATATATACTAGTATTTTTTTTTTCTTGGTTCTGTTTGCGATTTTGACTTTTTTGTTCTCCTTCTAGTGTTATTTTTCTACCATTACCTTCCAGCTTCATCATATGATTCTCGCACGAGATCGAAATTTCTGAAAGCTGTGATTTGAGGACCACCTAAAACAATACTTTAGGAAGAAGAAGAAGATTAAATTTTGGGTCCAAGAATTTCAATTTTATAAATATTTAAAGAAAGAGAAAATAGTTGTTTATATATCTAAGTGCAATTTGAGCTTAAGATAGCTTGCTAAACATGTCAAGCGAGGGTGATTTATGTAATGCATCAAACAGAGTAGTAGCAACATTATGAATTCACGTGCTTCATAAAACTAAAAATGATCTTTAAAAAAAATAAAAGAGGCAAGCCTTTTTTCTATATATAGTATAAGTTTTAGTTGACGGAATTACTCAATACCTCTAACGGTGTTTTAAATTAAAAAAAAGGAAAAAAATAAGAATATAAAATAGATTAAAAAAAGTGTTATACAAGTGTAAATATAGCAAAGGTCAGGAGGTAGTGGCCAAATAATTTCAAGAGACGGGGGTATAATTGACAATCATCCTGTTAAGAGCAGTAACAAAAAGCCCCATCTATAGATTTCACCGCACTTAGATAAAATATTTCGTGAACTTCTATATCATATTTTGCTTTTGTTTTGCTTCATATCTTTGATATTGCAAATTTGCTGACGTGACTAATCAAATCAGTGCCAGGTAGAGTTTGAGTTATGAATTCATCTAAATTCAGTGGCTTTGATTTGGATCAAGAATATACATTAAAAAAAAACTCATAATTTTAGTACATATAATTAATTTCGAATGTAGTAAATTAAATGAGTTGTGGTTGAATTGTGAACCCAAACCTATAAAAATCATTTTAAATTTGTCTATGCAATAAAGATCTCTAATTAAAGATAAAAAAAAACACAAGTATATGGTAAAAGTACCACATATTTAAAAGATACACCAAATATAGTAGTAATTATTTCATGCCTTTATTTTTGAAATTTTCCCTAAGAGTAATTTATAAACTTTGCTTTTGAAGAAAGACTGTATAGTTGCAGAAAAGGGTAAAGAGATTTTGACCTCACATTACTTAAACATCACTGTTTAAGCTTTAGTTGTTAAAACAAATCTTTTTTCCGGTTGTATGTGGGGATTTCCATAGGGAGAAATTCAAAAATAGCCGGATTTATCACTAGTCGTTGAAAAATAGTCAAGTTTCAAAAGTCATCAAAATTTAGCCACTTTAGATTTGAGCGAAAACACTGTTCAAAATCTGGAAAAATACGCCCGCAAATTTTACGGGAGTTCCAGTATAAGTATGCTTGAACTCACGTAAATTTTACGGGAGTTCCAGGATAACTATGCTGGAACTCCCGCAAATTTTACTGGAGTTCAAGCATAATTATGCTGGAACTCCCACAAATTTTACGGGAGTTCCAGCAAGTATAATTGTC